>JAKWIY010003058.1:63762931-63972245 GCA_027704805.1 Solanum corneliomulleri
ATGCTTCAAGACTTCTTCAGATATTGGGAAGAGACATGAAATATGTTGGGATGCTACCCAAAACGTTTTTTTTTGGTCTTTTCGCAAATTTCTCAATAACCACATTCCATATTTCAGTTGCTTTGTGTTTGGCTCCCAAAGGTATTCCCAAATAGGTTGTTGTGAAATTGCCAATGGTGCACCCCATACATCAGCCAGCTCCACCAAATTTGGCACCACATTAACAAGATAAATAACATTTTCAACATGTTAATATGAAGGCCTGACAATACTTCAAAAATGATAAGGGTGAGGTTAAGGTAGAGAACTTGTGGGTTTTTTTGACACTGGCAACATTTGTATTTAAGTGAGTACTTAGCTAGTACTGAAAAATCATATTTGCAAATAAGAAGAAAAAGAAGTTTAATCTTCCCCAAAACTGAACCAAAATCTTGATGGACCTCTAAACATCTATGATTGACTCTCAGTCTCATTGGAGTAGACATTCATACACCAAAAACAGAACAACGAAGTACATTTAGAATTGACGTGTGCAGGTTGTTGTTCCTATTTTCAAAACATCTATCATTTGTCTCTCTCCATATAGTCCACCATATACAAGCTAGGATCATCCTTCATCTTTCTTTGTTTGTAGCCCCAACTCCAGCCTCCTTCCAACTGAAAAGTGTCTCATCAATCTTACTAGGCATACTCCAGGAAGTGCCTCTGAGATTAAGGAAAATCCTAACTGTTATCTAGATATTTTGAGGATTCCATGCTTTATGTTATTATTCATTTTCTGGAGGTTCGTGGTGATTATTTTTTTAAATGCTCCTTGTGTTCTTGTGTTGATTTGACAGTGTGAATAGTAATTCCGTCCAGATAATTTGGAGATTGTTTGAGTATTGTCCAAATAGCTTAGAGATTTCTTACCTCATATTATTGTTTATTTATACAGGTTCTTAGTGGTTTATGATGCCTCCTACAGGAAGAGAGTGTTGCCAAAGTTTAATGCCCGACATCATTAGCAATCTTCCCCATAATGTAATCGACGTCATTCTGATACTTATACCTTTCAAAGACGCTGTGAGGACAAGTGTTTTATCAAAGAAATGGAGGTACCACTGGTGTAGACGTACGGAGTTGACCCTTGATGAATCTCTATGGAAACAAAGAGAGGATTTAAACCCTACAGTTAGATTTAGGGAGATCATCTCCCAGCTCTTGACCCTTCACGAAGGGCCCATTACTAAGTTCACCCTCGACATCGCTCATCTCAAAAGGCTTCCTGAAATTGACGACTTCATTTATTTCCTCAGGAATCACATTCAAGATGTTGTTCTGCGCCTTCCATTGAGAAAGCAATACGCATTGCCATCTACACTTTTCACATGTTCACAGCTGAGACATCTAAATCTTCATTCATGTTCAATTTATCATCCATCTGCCTTTGAAGGATTTGATAAGTTAATCAGCCTGGAACTATGTGGAGTCTCAACTTCTTCTGAATTGCTGGAAAGTTTGATATCTCATTGCCCCTTGCTTGAGCAATTGGAGCTGTCTACTTCAGAAGATTTAGACATGATTGAAATTAATGCTCCTATGCTAAGATTTTTCAGTTTCACAGGCAATATAAGTTCGATCTACCTAAAGAATGTCCCTCGTCTGGTTGAAGCATTTCTGCTAGGTGACATTGAGCAGACAGAGAGTCTTGATTTTGCAAAGATTTTCGAGTCTTGTTCTGCTCTCGAGCAACTCAGCTTGGACTTCTTAAGTTCAGAGGTAAATGTTTCTCCCTGTCTTTATTGTTATACACTTTAATGGATGGAATATCTTTTGGGCTGACTTAATCTTGAATTTGTGTAATTTTTTCTTAGTTCGTTGCTGAGGAAGGATATAAAGTACCAAAAAGGCTTCCATTTAATCTCAACGTCAGACGATTTGACCTGCTCGACATTTCGCTTGTGGAATCATATAAACTTTCGCATATTCTTTGCTTACTAAGAAGCTTTCCATATTTGGAATACCTTGAAATGCAGGTTTGTAGTGCTTTGACATTTTTTTAAATCTTATTTAGTGGTTATTTGCTGTACTTCTTTTATCTTCAACAATCTGATAGTCAACTTCTTCTTGTCTTTCTAAGGTTATTGATGAAGATGATAGTGATACTGATGAAGATGAAGATGAAGAATCTCTTCAACCCGAAACTTTGTCAGACCTGACATTTAATCACCTTGTGGAATTTCAGCTTGGAAGCTTTATAGGAGGTACATCCGAGATGCAGTTTATCAAGCATTTATTAGCCAACTCCCCGGTGTTAGAGATACTGGTAATCAATCGACAGTTTCTAGATAAGGAGCCTCTCGACACAAGAGAAGAAATATTCACTAAGATCTCAAATTTTCCGCGTACATCACCTAAAGCAGAAATCGTCTACAAAGATTTTAGCTGATCTTGATCTTTGGCTTAGAAGTTGACAAGCGAGAAAGAAACATTTATGTGGTATTATAACTCTCTGGTTTACCTTGCTAGAACGTCTATTTCAGAACGTGAACTTTGCTTGGATTGATGTTTTGATTATGTTGTTGTCATTACATTTTAAGGATTTCTACATTTACTGTATGTTCATGATTGAGTTATGTATCCAGGAGTTGTTTGTTTTCTTCAGTTTTTGGAGGGACTGAGAAACTGAATCAGTCTCGAAGTTTACTTGCAAACAAAAAACGATATTTTGATTATGTTGTTGTCATTACATTTTAAGGATTTCTACATGATTGAGTTATATATCCAGGAGTTGTTTGTTTGCTTCAGTTTTTGGAGGGACTGAGAAACTGAATCAGTCTCGAAGTTTACTTTGCAAACAAAAAACGATATTTTGATTATGTTGTTGTCATTACATTTTAAGGATTTCTACATGATTGAGTTATATATCCAGGAGTTGTTTGTTTGCTTCAGTTTTTGGAGGGACTGAGAAACTGAATCAGTCTCGAAGTTTACTTGCAAACAAAAAATGATATTTTTTATGTTGTTGTCATTACATTTTAAGGATTTCTACATGATTGAGTTATATATCCAGGAGTTGTTTGTTTGCTTCAGTTTTTGGAGGGACTGAGAAACTGAATCAGTCTCGAAGTTCACTTACGAACAAAAAATGATGTTGATACACCCTTTCGCAGAAAAAACTTTACCTGCACCGTGTTTTTTATATCAAACCAATAAAGGTAGTAGAATGAGGGAAGGTTTTATACACGAGCCTTTGTTCATAGGTGTAAATTTCGAGTAGCAAACTATTAAGCAAATAGTCTGACATTGTTGGGGATATATTGAGCTAAATTTCTTGGATTATCGTAAAATTTACGAGTATATTTTGTTATTTGTTAAAGTTATCTTTTGTTTATCTTTTGGACCAAGTTTAAACATCAAATCATATTTGAGATATGATAATTGGATTCCTCATTTCCTAATAAAAGTATAAGAATTGTCTATTTGAGATATGGTAATTGGAGGACAACACAAAATAATTTTCAAAATATTTGGTCTTTCAAAAGGATTTTTCAAAAAAACTAATTCATTCTTCTAACAGTTGGAAGAAGAAATACTAACAAATCATCGTCCATCATATATCATGCACTTTCTGTTTACATAATAATAATTTTATACTATAGTTTTAAATTCATTCCATTATCTTATCCTCTTGAGCCATCATCTTTTTTTGTTACACATATTCTTAATATGGTTATAAATAAACAATACTAGCCTTAATAAACAAAACCTACTGGCTACTAGCCTATTTATACATCAAGAAAGCTACTAGTCTATGTGCTAAATTAGGTGTTAAAAGTAGGATCAAAAATATCATTTCTAAAAACAATTGTACTAATAGGATATTTTTATTCTAAAAGACTCGACGATGAAATATCTAATTAAAGGATAAAAGGATCGCGAATCAATCTATTGTGATCCGTGTTGGTAAAAGTATCATTTTTTCATCTATAGTTCGATACTCATATTGAAATTCAACTAAATTTAAATTTTCTTATTGTAACAGCTATATATTTGTAGAGACAACTTTACAAATAGGTATATTTTCAATTGCAAAGTCTCAAATTCAAACTCTCTAATTAAAGAATAAAAAATCTCGAATCATTCTATTGCGACCCCTCATTGAATTGTTGGTGGAAGTGTCAGTCAAACTAACACGTGAACCTTTTTATTTTCATACTTAAAAATTTAAAATTTTATTAGATAGAAACTATACAATAGCTTTAAATTCGTTCCATTCTCTTTTTCTCTTTACCCATGTATCTTTATTTGTTACATGATTTCTTAATTGGTTATTAATAAACAAAAACTACTAACCTTTTTTTCCATCAAGAAAGCTATTAGTCTATGTGCTAAATTAGGTGTTAATTAGGATCAAAAGTATCATTTCTTTCTTTTTCTTTTGCTTTTTCATCTGTTGTTCGATATTCATATTGAAATTCAACTCAATTTAAATCTTTTTATTGCAAGAGCTATATATTTCTAGGGACGACTTCACAAATAGACATATTTTCATTTATTCCTAAAGACTCGAATTCAAAATTTCTGATTAAAAAAATTAGAAAAATCAAATCATTCCACTGCGACCCACGTTAAATTATAGGTAAAAGTGTCCCTCTATAACTAACATGTGAACCTTTCTTTTTTTTTCATACTTAAATTTCTTTATCACATTCTTAGCGTTTCTTTAATTCTCTATCTTCTCTTTCTCACATTAATTATTGTAATTAGTTTACTTATATATAGGATTCTCTATACTATCACTTTATTATATATTATTTTCTCCTCATATTTTTGAAGACAAAAAAGAAAAAAAGTTAAAGGAGAAATAATTCAACAAAAAAAACCATGTTTTCTCTATTGCTTCTTTTTTACATATTGTTGAGCAATTATAATGTATATGGGAAATTAATCAATGATTTTAACCAATTGGAAATCAAGAGATGTGATTTATTCAAAGGAAATTGGGTTTATGATGATGATTATCCTCTTTATGATTCATCTATTTGTCCATTTATTGAAAAACAATTTGATTGTTTGAAGAATGGAAGGGTAGATAAAGATTATCTTAAATATAGATGGCAACCCAATGAGTGCAATTTACCCAGGTATACTCTTAATTTCTTTAATTATATGTTTCATTTCTTCTTTTTTTCTTCTAAGGTTTACCATACGGTATATTTTGTCCTTTCCAGACTTTACTTGTTCGATAATATTGATTGTGTTATTACCATTGTTATTGTTATTGTTACTGTACGTGTACTCTACTTTTTTCAGACCCTACTTGTTGAATCATATTGATTGTACTTACTACGATTGTTATTGTACATGTAATCTACCTTTCTCAGACCTTACATGAACTGTGTTATTACGATGGTGGTTGTTGTATGATATTTGTTGGATAAAAATTTGATGGGATAAAAATTTATCCTGATTGAATTTTTATGTTAAATCAATAAATAAAAATATGAAAAAAAATATTAAAACGACAGTTAAAATGAATCGGAGATAGGGTTATGTTTAATTGTTTTGCCTTTGTTTTCTACTTTAGCTGTCTGCACAACTTCCAAATTTTAGAGTGGAAACGATTTTAAGTTTTAACCCGTGACTGTTTGTTTGTCTTCTTTATTTTCTGTTTTTTTTTACTAAGAAAAATTTATTAATTACTCTTTTCTTTTTTTTTAACTTACTCTATCAGAGTTCAGACGTATATATGTTTCTAATATTTTAAAAAAATATATATATTCTTTTAAAAAAATTATTAGAAAAAAAATCTGTAGGACCAAAATCAATTTTGGGAATCATTGCTAGCTAATTGGAAAATAACATGCATGCTTTTAATTAATTGTTGAATGGAATTGCTCGATAGATATGTCTTACCCACTTATCCTATTAAGCTTTTCGCAACGTTTCATTGTGAAATTTATTTTTTTAAAATTGTTTTTATTTTTAAAATAAAAAAAATTATATTAGAAAATTGAGTTGTGTTTGATCATGATTACGTATTGGAGTAGTTTTTTAATTTTTGTGAGTAATTTTAAGTGATTATTGTTTTTCAAAACCTTAAATTTAATTTCATAATTTATAGATAATGTATTTTCGAAATTTAATTCCAAAAAAATAAATCATGATCAAACGTCTTCTTTGCAATACTATTATTGAAAAAGTTTCTCTCATTTTTCGAACATTAGTCATAGATAAATAAGTTCTTAATTGGGAAAAAATAACGAGACTTGTGGACATTCTATTTTTTATTTTTCTTTAGTTTGCATTTTTTTGGGATTTTCCTAATTAAATAAAAAAAACTGAAATTATCACATGTGACATAATGGCAATTATTAATCACTTGGGGAGATAGAAAGACAGTTGGATTTTTTTTGGACTAAAGCTAGAAAACAATATAAGCAAATCAAATTAAACACTTCATTATAGTTTAAGATTTTCCTGGCTGATAATGTTTTTTGAGTCGAGCTTGTCATATAAAATTTATTCAGTTCAATTTACATTGTGATTTATAAGCTATTATAAGGTAGAAGGTTTATTCAGTATGTACAAAGTTTTCACTATAAAATGCTTACTCGAAGAACGATACTTGCAGCAAAGGTTATAGCGATAACGGCCACAGATAATTCTCAATTATTTTTGTAAAAAAAGAAGAAGAAAAAAGGCACTTCGTTAGGATCTTTTGGTCTTATTAGAAATTTATAAAAGTCATTTGCACATATAATTTTTTGTTCTTTCTTTTTTCCAAAAGAATATAATTGTTTGGTTATTAATTTTGAACAATTTCTTTTTTAACTCATACTTTTTTTTTCAAGTGAAGTACATATTCAAACACAACTTTTTTTTCATTTACGAGCTTCTCATATCGTAAATTAAATATATATTTGTCCTTAATTTTAATTTTTATTTTTTGTTAGGTTTGATGCTAAAGAATTTCAAAACAAATTAAAGGGGAAGCAAATAATGTTTGTAGGAGATTCAATAAGCCTAAATCAATGGCAATCTCTTACTTGTATGCTTCATGCTGCTGATCCACAAGCTAAATATATCTCAAAAAGGATTGGAGGCACTTCTATCTTCACATTTCCGGTATATCCGTCTCAAAATACTTGTCATATTTTTCTTCTCGAAAATCAAATTACATAAACTTTGACCAATATTGGTCAATATCTTACGTTGCAGTACTTTTTCACCATGATAATTAGTTAAATTTACTCTCGATAGTGAAACATGACAATTGACAAGTATGCTTGTCATAAATAATGAAATAGAATAAATCCTACATAGACTATACAACATATTAATTAATTATTCTATGAATAGATCAATTCTCGAGATTACTGACATATATATTAAATCTTGAACACGTTAATGCAGAAGTACAACACGTCGTATTTGATGTATCGAAATGCTTTTCTGGTAGACATTAAAACGGAGAACAATGGAGCTAGAGTTTTAGAGCTGGATTCTCTAAGCTCAGCAACACAATGGAAAGAAATGGATGTTCTTATATTTGATTCTTGGCATTGGTGGCTTCATACTGGAAGAAAACAACCGTAAGTCCGCGTCTAATTATATTTATAACGAGCTAGATCAATTATTTCATCAGATATCTGTTAATATTTTCTAGATAAGACGGTTACTAATGTGTGTGTCAAATAAGTCTGTTGAACTCGATTTGAATAGGTTAATAGATTGAGTTATTAAACAGACGGGTTATTAATATATAGTACTTGAGCTGAGCTAGGCGAAGGCAAATTCAGTATTTAAGTTCTATGAATTTAACTTTAATTTGTAGGGAAGTTATGCTAGTTTGAATAAAATGTGTAGTGTTTTATGTTTACGAGAAAAAATACAGTTTAAGATATCAAAATTACATGTTGGAACATTATTAGAAACAAATGTTTTTCTCATTGCGAATCAATGAGAAATTTGTGTTATAAAATATGATTTTCTCACTGAACTGGCTCACTAGAAAGATGAAAAATAGATTTTCTCTGAAATGCTAGGAAGCTTTCTAATATTTTCTCGTGAAAATACTACTATTTTTTATTTTCTTACTAATTCAATTAAATTATCTATGGAGATAACACTATACACTTTTTAGCGAGAAATATCACTGAAAAATACTAATTTTTAAGCATCTAAATAAAATTTCAACTTCAAATCACGTCGATACGGGTCCTCATATAATATATGCCTTGGAAAATTTAAGTTTTTTTTTATGTGATGTTCTTATATATGGTTATTTTTGCAGTTGGGATTTTGTTCAAGATGTAAACTCTACATATAAAGATGCACCTCGTTTAACTCTATATGAAAAAGCACTCAATACATGGGCAAAATGGGTAGATACTGAAGTAGACACCACAAAAACCAAAATATTTTTCCAAGGAATTTCTCCTGACCATGACAACAAGTAAGTTCAACAAATATTTATACTAGGGAAAATACCCAAGTACCCCCTCAACCTATGCCCGAAATTTCAGAGACACACTTATACTATACTAAGATCCTATTACCCCCTGAAATTATTTTATATGTAATTTTCTACCCCTTTTTAGCCTACGTGGCACTAGTTCGAAAAAAAAAGTCAACCATCGTTGGGCCCACAAGATAGTGCCACGTAAGCTAAAAAGGGGTAAAAAATTATTAATAAAATAAGTTCAGGGGGGTAATAGGACCTTAGTATAGTATAAGTGTGTCTCTGAGATTTGGGCATAGGTTGAGGGGGTACTTGGGCATTATCCCTTTATACTATACTATTTATCACGATATAATATATAATACACGTCTAACTTATGTATACTTAATGTCAAAATTAGCCCTGGAATCTCAGGTTCAAAGAGGTGTCAGCGATAAAATATATAATACACGTCTAACTTTTGTATACTTAATGTCAAAATTAGCCCTGAGATTTCAGGTTCAAAGAGGTGTCAGCGATATAATATATAATACACGTCTAACTTCTGTATACTTAATGTCAAAATTAGCCCTGGGGTCTCAGGTTCAAACAGGTGTCAAGGCGTGACGCAACCATTGAAGAGTACAATAGGAGTTCATGAAGAAGAATTGGTACTAGAGAAAGTATTGAAAGGGATGAATAAATCAGTTTATTTATTGAATATAACAAATTTGTCACAATATAGAGCAGATGGTCATCCTTCAGTTTTTGGGCATGGTGGACATAGGGACTTGGATTGTACACATTGGTGTTTGGCTGGTGTTGTTGATACTTGGAATTTACTCTTAAGTGCACTTCTTGGATAATTAATCAAAAAATTAATAAAATTTTATGTTATTATCTCTAATGATGGTCCAGTATTAACATCTTCATCATATGTTAATTATTATATATGTATAATGTGAAGAAACTCCAACCATTTGAGCGCTAATTACATCGTACATAACAATAATTCTAGATTTTTTAAAACTCGTGAATACATTACTATATAGCAAATGATACATAAGTTATGTATCGGATACATAACTATAAATCAGATTTGTATTGATTTAGGTATAAAATAAGTGAGGTGATGTATCAACAATAACATTAATGCCAGATACATTGTAGACAAGCAAAATTGTTATGTATCTGATAAAGAAAGGTGGTTTGTGATTTTCTTTTAGAGCAATTTTCACATATAACAAACATAAAAATCATATTTGTATGTTATAGTTATAGTTTGTATAATTGCGCTTCATAGCAAATTTATGTTTGCTATGGAGCTTTTGATTTGTATAATTCGCTAATACATCCAATTTTATATAAATTGTTCAGTTTTGTATCAATTTATTTATATACATCGTAATTTGTATAATAAGATCTGTGTTTACGAAAATATATGTATTTGTATTTACACAATTCTCTCGCTTTATACAAAGACATTATATACATTTGTATACCGAATGGGTAATTGTATACCGAAAAATGGATAATTGTATACCGAACCAGATGGCAAAAAATTCAGATGTTTGTTGCTAATTGCAAATGAAATAAACTATTACTATAACATTTAATTTGAATTGATAATTTGTTATTTCATACCAATTTTCCTTTTTTTTATCATAGAAATGAAAGATTTGTTTGTATATTGTGTTTCTTGATTGGTAATGTGTTTCGAGTTCATTGTTTAATATAGTTGAAGATAGTTACACAATGAAGGGTGATCAGTTTGAAAATTTTCGATAAGATTTATATTGTGTATAAAATTTTAAAATTAATTTAAGTTTTAATTTTAAATTTTAAACACTCATGACAAAATTCTTTAACTTTGCCAGTAGTTGGAAACCAAGTTTTTGCAAAGATTCATTTTTAATAGTACAAAAGTGTATTCAAAATTATGCAAAATTTGTACTATAGATTATTTGTTTTGAAAGGCTATGAAATTTGGATAGATGATTGTAAAATTTTGGATCGAGCTATTGCTTTGATGTAAATATTTGATTTTTTTTCCATTCGATAATTATATTGAACCAAAATTTAATATTTGTACAAGAATTATATAAAAAATAAAAATATAGAGATACATTTTATCTTACTATTATTTGTACACACTCAATAACCATTCTTACAAGTTTAATTTTACCCTCTAATATGCTAACACGTAAGGAGAAGCTTCTAGAATTAACTCTTATATACAAATGTTAAAAGAAATGGAAAAAAGATCTTAACATATATCCAAACTTTTATCGACATTGCTGTAATAATACTGAACTTTCGAAAGGACTTGTTATTTCTATACTATGTAATAGTGTTTTTTAAGGCATATATGTATCCACTATCTACGTGAACATCATAAATGTTGCATAATTTTAAATAATAACGTATCCACATAGGCACATATATATATTTAAAATACACTATTAAATAGTGTAGGAAATAAAAGATCCTCCATAAAATTTGGAATTGTAACAACAGTTTCGACCAAAGTTAAACGAATCCGTTTACAAAAAAAATTAATCAGCCACAATTCAATCCACTTCAATTTTAATCAAGACTTTAAATTGTTTCATGTGATCTAGATCATTTAATTTCCTTTGTTTTCTTCATTTTTAATTTTTAATTTCTTCTTAAGATCGATTTAAATCAAGAACATGAAAATAGAGAGAATTCATTCAAATATATTAGTAGTTTTGACTAAATCTTTTTATGATTCAAGATATTTATTATATACTCCAATATTTATCACACCTACTACTTGTAAACTTCTAACCAACATATTTCATGCACTTTATGTTTACAAAATTCCCAATCTGATTGCCTTAATCTACTTATTATTTCCACCTTCTTTTTGTTTTTACTTCCTTTTTCTTTAATAAAATTACTCATTTTCTTTATTTGGAATTTATTAATGACTAGTAATTAATGAAAATTAATTTATGCCCTTTTTTCTCATTGATTCTCTTATTTTTGGGGAAAAAATTTATATATATATAGGACCCTTCCAAGTATCAAATAGACACAAATAAAAAGAGACTAAAGCATTTTTATTTTTAGTTTTTTGGCTAGTCTTATAATGATGGCTAGTTTTTCTCTAGTATTATTTTTTGTTGTAATTTTCATGTTGAAAAATGTAGATGGGAAGTTGATGAATGATGTGAACAAATTGGGAATGAATAATTGTGATTTATTCAATGGGAATTGGGTTTATGATGATGATTATCCTCTTTATGATTCATCTATTTGTCCATTTATTGAAAAACAATTTAATTGTTTGAATAATGGAAGGCAAGATAGAGACTATCTCAAATATAGATGGCAACCCCATGGGTGCAATTTACCTAGGTACATTTTTTTTTAATCTATGTTGTTCTTGTTTTTAGTTTTTGTTTTGTGTTTATGTAATTAATTTGGCAATTTTTTATTTTATTTTTTCGAAACACTCAATTAAGATATGATTGACAGAAAGACAAATGTTTTTCAAGAAAATAAACAATTTTTTAGTTTCTTCCCCTATTTTTTTTATGTTGGGAGTCGACAGAAAGTTTTGTCTCAAATGTTTATATGTAACCAAGGAAAACATGAAACGGTGGTTAGGGACTCGAGGTAGGGGGAGAGATCGACGTGGGCTCGATGGTGGGGCCCCGGGGTTGGATAGGTCAAAGATGGATGAGAGGGGTAATTTTCTGTGAGAGATAGGGTGGGGAGTGGGGTTAGGTGGGGTGATGAGGCGGAAGAAGAGAGGTGACAAATTAGCTCGTGAAAACAGAACTTATCGATGTTTGGGATTGACCCGTCCTATTCAGCTTACTAAATATTGGATTGATAGGTAATCCAGATTCACTCATCAAAAATTTCAACAAGATTTTTTTTTGTTTAATATAATATTACCATAACAACAAAAAAGATAAGTTTTATTGGGCAGTTGAATTATGCCCTATATAATTTTAGCCCATTTCAATTCAAGTAGCTTTTGGGTGGAGTCAGTAACCAACTCAGATTTATCAACTCAATTAATTTTGATTCGTCCAAACTCGACTTAATCTGGTTATTTAACGCCTTTTATGAAATGCCAACCACAAAACTTATTTTCCTT
Organism: Solanum corneliomulleri; assembly: GCA_027704805.1. Lineage (NCBI taxonomy): Eukaryota > Viridiplantae > Streptophyta > Magnoliopsida > Solanales > Solanaceae > Solanum > Solanum corneliomulleri. The sequence continues at coordinate 63,775,495 of JAKWIY010003058.1, forward strand.
ACTTTTATTAGAAAAAGAAAATCAACTTTTCTTATTCATAAAGGACTAATTTTGCCCTTAATGTCATGTATGTTCATTTGTGTATAGGTTTAATGCTAAACATTTTCAGCACAAATTAAAGGGGAAGAAGGTGATGTTTGTAGGAGATTCACTAAGTGTGGATCAATGGCAATCTCTCACTTGTATGCTTTATGCAGCTGATCCACAAGCTAAATATATATCCAAGAGGAATGGATCCACTTCTTTCTTCACATTTCCGGTGCGTACGTTTTTCTTGTAACGTTAAATTTAGCCTATGAAAATATAAGTCAAACTTATTAAACTTGTTGTTGATATGCATTTTCGAAATAGGGTTTTGCATTGTATAATAAATAGACTTTCGTATCCTACTCTTTACAGAAATACAACACGTCCTACCTGGTATCTCGAAATGTTTTTCTAGTAGACGTTGTCAAAATGGAGAACGGAACCCGAGTTTTACAGCTCGATTCTCTAAGCGCCGCGGCTCAATGGGAAGAAATGGATGTCCTCATCTTTGATACTTGGCATTGGTGGTTTCACACCGGTAGAAAACAAGCGTAAGTTCTCGTATTTTAACATGTAATAGCACGTTAGTTATCAACCAGTCAATAAAGACATTAAACTTATTCAACATTATCTTATAAATTAAAGTAATGTAAATTTATAAAAATATTTTTTACATCGTCAATACATAGAACATATTTGTGATTTATAATTGTTTTTGTAGTTGGGGTTTTGTTCAAGATGGAAGCTCTACATACAAAGATGCAAATCGTGTAACTCTATATGAAAAAGCATTGAATACTTGGGCAAAATGGGTGGACACTAAAGTTGACACCACAAAAACCAAAATATTTTTCCAAGGAGTTTCTCCTGACCATGACAAGTAAGTTCGAACATACACGTCTCAGTTTACGTGATATTTTTTTAATATTTAAATTTTATACACTGACAAGTATATTTATTTTGGTTATAAAATTAGTTGTGCCGGAGCGACGCGACCGTCGGTGAGTACACAAGGACCACATCCTGGAGAAATTGTGTTGGAGAAAGTATTGAGAGGGATGAATGAATCAGTTCATTTGTTGAATGTAACAAAGTTGTCACAATATAGAGTAGATGGTCATCCATCAGTATATGGATTTGGTGGACATAGAAATGTGGATTGCACACATTGGTGTATTGCTGGTGTTGCTGATACTTGGAATGTACTATTAAGTGCAATTCTTCATCAAATATAGATCAAATTAATATATTATTACTCTATTCGTTCACTTTTATTTATTCATAATACATCTCAAATCGAAAAAATTTTTATTAACCTCCAAGAAAAGCCCATAACTTCAAAACTTTGGGCCAAAGTCCAACAGTATTATGATGGAAAAATTACATAAATTAATACATTTTAAAAAATAATTACTGATTTTAGCGATACTTTTTGTTTATTACCATTTATAGCAATGCTTCGTTAAATCTGTAATATGTATTAAAAGTGAATTATGTATGCAATATATATGAATTATAATTGTTTTTTGAAATATATTATGTTTGTTTGGTAAAAAAAATTGTCACATTGTATTATAAGTGTATTAAAATGTGTGATAAATATATTATTCATCATGAAAATTTGTATTATATGTGAATTATAAATTTTTCTTTGTAATATGTATTAAACTTGTATTATAAATGAATTAAAAGTGATCAAGTGAGGTAAAAATATTATTGCTATAAATGGTAAATATTTTTTCATTATAGTTTATTTATGTAAGTTTCCCAAAAAATCCCCCGATCTCTAAAAGTTTGGAAACTATCTAAAATTTATGATTTTATAGTATCGATTCGAATTCATTCTATAATGATAATTCAGTTAATGATTAAATATTTATAAATATTTAAGTAGATTTTTCAAAAGGTTCACGTGAACTTGTAGATCTACCCTTGAAAAACTAGATACATCATACTTTTAGAACTATCAATTAAATTTCTTCTCCCTATGTCAAAAAATGATTTTTTTTTAATATATGTTTTGATGGAAACTTTTAGAACCTTAATTTTTAAACCATAACCAAAATTTATTAGCAATAATAATTAGCATATATTATAATTAGTGAAGTGAATCAAAGAGTGGAGCTAGCAATTAAGGATACAAGTTTTTGGTTTCCAAATCAAGTTGTCAATATCCATTGAAGAATGGGTAGATAAAGCAAAAATCAATAAGTAAAATTTTACATAAAAAAGGTGTAGCTTTCACACTATGTTTGGATGGTTAATATTTATCGTATTATACTATAATTTATATTGTATTATATCGTATAATTTTGATAAATATAACAATTGAATAGATCGTATTATTTATCGTCGTTACATAATGTCACACATAAGCAATTTGATGGACAAATTAGAAAGAAAAATAAGATACAGGATAGAGTTATTATAAAAATATAGGTAAAAAAAAATTATTATAGCAAAAAAAAAATAACAACGCGATTCACACAAAACTTTTATCTTTATGCAATAACATAAAATTAGCAATAATTTAAATAACAATCATTATAAATATTATATTTAAATCAATAATACAATATAATTATTATTGGTAACAATCCAAACAAGATTAAGAAATTAATATTTTTCTATAAGTTACTAATTAATCATCATGATGATCACTTACTATGCCACATAAAGAAAATGAACACATGCATGAATCCATTTCAAAAATTCATCAAATTCATTTCATCTTCACCTATATGTGTATATATATATTGCACACATACAAAAGACCAAAGATCCCTCATTTTGTACATCAAATTATTGATACAATAAAAAAAATTGTAAACTTTTTCTCATGGTTTGTTACTCTATATCTATCATTGCCATTGTATCAACATTTTTAACCATCTATGCACTTTCTCTTTTCTTGAATTCAAAAACCAAAATCTTCAATGAGGTAAATTTAGTAGGAATAAATAAGGGGTGTGATATTTACAAAGGGAGTTGGGTATTTGATGAATCATATTCTCTATATAATACATCAACTTGTCCTTTTATTGAACCCTCTTTTGATTGTCAAAAGAATGGACGCATTGATAAAGATTATTTCAAGTATAGATGGCAACCATATGGATGTAATTTGCCAAGGTAATTCATTTTTTTTAAAATAAGTCTTTTTTTTAATTAATCGTTTCATTGATTATTAAGGGTGTGTTTTTGTTTTACAAAATATTTTTCGATTTTTTCATTAGATGATCAATCAAAATGTTTCTTTAAATATTAAAGAGGATAAATAAATTTCATCAACCCCACTTCCACTGAGTGTTTACCGAACTTAATAAATTTGATTCAAATCATGTACTGTCCTGGAAAAATTATTTTGAAATTGTATAAATATATTATTAATTTGAAATCCCGTAAATTAAAATATAAAATTTTGAACTCACAGAAAAAATCTTGACTTTGCATTTACCCTAGCACCCCCACTAGTATCGCGCTCCCACCACCCCAACTCACACCGGCCTCATAGTATTTGTCAAAGTATATATAACTACTTTTGAGATAATAATTTCTGTTTACTTATCAAATATCAAAGGATTATTTTCATAGAAAAATATTTTCCTTCGTACCAAATGCACCCTAAATTAAAGATTTCAATATTATTGAATGTGATTTTTTTTTCTTCTCATTTTTATGTTCTAATTCTTATAGATTTAATGGAACTGAGTTGGTGTTGAAATACAAAGGAAAACGCATAATGTTTGTTGGGGATTCACTTGGTCAAAATCAATGGGTTTCTCTTGCATGTATGCTTCATGTTTCACTACCACAAGCCAAGTATAGTATGGACAAAATTGGAAAAATTTATACATTCACCCTTTTGGTAAGCTATATATTATTTTCAAATTTATCTTCTATAATTTTACAATATAATATTTTCTTTACACTATCAATTCATTAAAAAATATCATATATATATATATATATATATATATATATATATATATAAAAGAATTAGTAGCACTTATAATATCAGCTTATATAACGTAAATCTTATTTTTTTTATGTTTTATCCGCTCTTTTTTTTATACATAACATCACTTGTAATAATATAGGAATACAATATTTGGTTATTGTTCATTGAAATTGAGATTAGTAACTTGTAAAATAATCCAAATCACCAATACAGAATATCAGTTCTTCACATTATCGACGTATAAAACCTAAATCTTCTTTTCATATATATGTTCATGATTTTTCCCCTCTTTATTTTAATTTATACATAACATTTTTTGTAATATAGGAATACAATATTTGGTTATTGTTCCTTGGGAATCCCCTCATTGTTGATACTATCACTCAAAAAGGCTCAAGAATACTCAAGATTGATTCAATTAGTTCTGGGAATATTTGGAAACAAATGGATGTGTTGATTTTTAATACATGGCATTGGTGGGATCGCAAAGGGAAAAAACAAACGTGAGATATACATGTGATATACATTAATATTCTTCATATTTTTTTTGATATACTATATAGCATGTTTGTTATTATATGGAATATTATTAATTATTATCTATTTAATGCAAGATTATTTTATTATTATCATTATTTTGCAGTTGGAATGTGATTCAAGAAGGGAATATTACGTATAAAGATATGGATAGAATGGAACTTTATAAGAAAGGATTAAATACATGGGCCAAATGGGCTGATTCTGATCTTAATTCAACAAAAACAAGAATCTTTTTTCAAGGAGTTTCTCCTGATCACGAGGGGTAAGTATCGTTTTGATTCCTCGATTATTGATATATTCTTATTTTAGTTCCTATAGTATCTGATTAAACGTATTAAATCTTTAGTTTTGTTGAACCGTGCGACTTTTGGCTTCATTGCTCATAAATATTCATAAGTTTATCATGATTATTAATCTTTTCGATCCACTACTTAATGATTACTCATTTCATTATGTTTGTATTGTCACTCCATATTTAACAGTGATATAATTCTATAACTAATCCCGTAAAACATACTTTTTTCACCAAAGGGATTAAAAAACCTTTTTTTTTTATCATCAACATTACATATTTTTTTTAATCATTGAAAGTTGAATATGTTGAGTTATATACTTTTTTTGTTCCGATTTATATCCTCAAACTAACATTATATTTTTATATTTAATTACAATTCAATTTTAAAACTTCTCATTTTACATTTAATGAAATAATATAAAGACATAAAAAAAGTTTAGTTAATTATTCTAGACTACAATAAATTTTAATTAAATATTTTTATATAAACTAAAACAGAGTGAGTATATCACAAGTACCAAAAAGCAAAATTTACCAGGACCAAAATTACTACTTTATCTATTAACTTCTTGTTTCATTTAGATGATAATTATATAATTATATTAATATATCTTGAAATTGATTTTTTTTTAAATTATTTTATTTTATTTTTTATATTCAGATGTAAAGGAAAAACAGGACCAGCACAAAGTCCAGGAAATATACATCCAGGAGAAATAGAACTGGAAAAAGTTTTGAAAAATATATCAAAATTATTCATCCGTCTGATCAACATAACAAGATTATCACAATACAGATCGGACGGTCATCAATCCATCTATACTAATAGTATAGATTGTATCCATTGGTGTCTACCTGGGGTCCCTGATGCATGGAATCAACTCCTTTATCATTTTCTTATTTCATAATTTTACAACATTTGTTTTTTATTAAAAAAAAATCTTAAAAGCCATCAAAATGTATATAAAGGTATAGTTGGACGGTATGAATCTGAATCAGTCGGATTAATAGGTTATAAATCGGATGAGACACGACCGGCCAACTTCCTATCAAGATCAAAACCTTATAAGTTAAAGTTTTCGTTGTCAACGAGGTATTATATTTGAATTGATAAAAATGATCTATTTACGAATTTTAAGATTTTATGTTCAGTTTTTGTTTGGTGTAAGTGGTATTATTTTTGAAATTTGTAAAATGCAAGTCATTTCATTTTCGACACAACCCTAGTTTAGTTTATTTTTAACTTACTAAAATAATTCATCTTAACTCGTTCATATGTCACTCTTAAGCAGAATCACAATATGCTAATATGACGAAATTCTATAATTAGTTCTGATTCGCTTAATTTCATTTTTGATTTTTTATTTAGTATTTGAAATCAACATTAATTAATGTCCTAATTAAATCTGATCCGTATACTAATATTCATTTAGAGATAAAACTCCCAAATTTCGATGTAAGTTTCTGTATACCCGAGGCTCGAATCTATTTGCTTCCTTAAAAAGATCTAAAATAAGTTTGAGCGAAGAGTTTGAATCTGATTTTGACCTATTCTAGATTTATTTATTTGTATTTATTAAGAAGTGTTGGTCAACGTCAACATAATGCAAACAAATTTAAAGTCCCATTATAATTTTTTTCCAGCTAATAAGTTCAAAAAATGTTTTCTTTTTGAGTATCGTCTTTATCATCTCAATCAACGTTTTTAATATATTGAAAGAACCTCTTATTATTTTATTAGCTTATTACAAAGAGTCTATTTGGATTAGTTTAAAAGAATAATTTTTTAAATTAAAAATAAAAAGTATTGAAATGACTTTTAAGTTAAAAATAAAAAGAGAGAGAGAGACTTACTTTTGGTTTCTAACTTATTTTAGGTTATTTTTTATCTTATCAAATACTTCATAACTTATTTTAAGTTATTTTTTTTATATCTGTTAAACACTTTCAAAAGTAAAAAACTAACTTAAAAATATATTTGACTAACTTTTAAATCAATTTAAACGAGCTCAAAGTACTGAAGTTTCAAAAAGATAAAATATATCGATAGATCTTCGAGACTATTAGTTTTTAAAACTTATATTTGACGGGAAGAATTCTATATCATGGATGGAATTAATTAGCATTAACAATTTATGGAAGAATAGAAATATAATTTATAATAATTAACTAGTTGATTGAAATTAAATTAATAATTATTAGACAAGATTAATTTATGACAAACGCGTTTTCATACACCAACCCTATTGTCTCTAATTTTTCTTTTCGTAATTATAAGCGCGTTTTTATTTTTTCGAGTAACACCGCCGTTTTTACAATATTTATAATATTCTCCCATGCAAATATTCCCAATATTAATTTTAATATTTGTTCTCCTTCTAGAGAATTTTCGATTCTTTTGTTTTAAACGCAATTAACTTAATTCACGCCAAAAACTTTCGTAGAGGAAAAAGTTGAAATCTTCTTTAATTATATCCCTATATGGTGCATTTGCGCTTGTCTGGATAGATCATTATAAATGATTAATGTGTGTCATTTACGATATATAAAATATTCAACATATTCGACAATTCAAATTAAAAATCAAAAAGTACTTATCACCGACCTTGCACAACCTTAATTGGTGCCTTACTTTAAACAAGGTTGTTAATTTTCTGTTGATCTTCGATCACTTGATATTATAATGTTCTATACAATGTTTCTCTAGTATTAAAAAGAATTTTATTGTTACATATAAGTTATAATAATAACTTTGTTTTTCTTCACATGGATCTTGCAATTCCTTTTTCACAAATATTCTATTATGTTACCATTTTTCTATATTAAATTAATTATCTATCGACAATATCATAACTTTTATCAACCTTTTACTTTATTGAATTTATTTTGAGAAAAATATAATTTTAAGTTATTATGAAAATATTAGTAACAGTTGATTGACAGTCTAAATTTTTTACTTTATTGATAAGTGTTCAATTTGACTAAAAAAAATAAAATACAAATATGTACGTTCTTAATTTCTTAAGGTGGTACTTAAATTGGACCAAAGTTGCAAAAACTAAAACCGACATTTAAAATCAATGCTATGTCATAATCAACATTAATATAATTAATGTTAGAAGAAATTCTAAAACTTTATAATTGGTTCGACTTTGTTTGACCTTTGTTATCATTATTTCTGCATTTGTATAATGAGAAAATTTTATAATTACACAAATTAAAATTGTGGATCCATCATTTTTGTTTTATAAATTCTAAATTTTAAGATAATATTATCAAATGCTGGTATCCATTCTAAAATTTATGAGCTTAATACAAATATAAGGCTTGAACAAAAATTAACTAATCGTTTAAATTCGTACACATTAATTTTTAATTTTATTTTGATACAGATATCATAAAATGTTCATGATTATAAATATTAAAAGTTATAATAATATAATATTATAGTAACATACATAAGATTTTATATTAAAATATGACAAATAAAATTAAACGTGACCAATACTTACTAGCGATTTTCCCCATTGGTCAATATTTTATATAGAGAGTAGAAAAGGACACATTTCATAACGCGTAAACTTATGTGTCTTATAATGAGTTTGACCCATTCTTTTACATAATTATTAAAGGCTATTATTATTTTGGCAACTTAGCATCAAAAGTGACGATTGACAATTTTTATTTTTATTTGATATTTCGTTAAATTACTTAATTTAAATTTATAGGTTAAATTTTTTTTTTTTTTTTAAAAATACATTTTGACATAATTTTTTTAGTAAATTTAAACTGATCAAGACTTTTAACTAAGAAATTACGTAGAAATTTTATAAATTTTATTCATTCAATTATAATCTTCGTTTATCATGACATGACACCTTTGACTCACATCCTGTGGTCTGTGATACCCATAATACTCTTTCACTTTGACATTTTAATTTTCTTTCCGTCAAATTAATGTCATTTAAATTTTTAAAAAATATGGTTGGCAGTTTTCTCTTTTAGAATTGATTGTCATTACTTTATTTTAATTTTATAAGTAATTCTTTGTTTGTAATATTTTTTTCATATATTGTGTTTAATACTATGAAATTAAAGGACTAGACAAAAAAATTTAAAATAAAGAAAACATTAAGCATATATAGAATGAAGTAAATTAATGTGCCGATTATTAATAAATGAAAGTTCTTAATTGTGCAATCGAGGAAATCAAATTTCTTCCCCCAACAAAATATGAGTTATAAAAAAAATAATAATAAAGCAATTTTCCTAGTTTTTTTATCCCCATTTTTTTTTAAAAAAAATGAACTAATGATGGATTAATTGATCTATGTATTTACGATTTTTTTTTTTCATTTTGATCGCCTTTCGTTTTGCACGATACTTAAGAAATCATAAATAAGAAGATGATTTTATTAATTCACCCCGTAAATTTTTTTTGAAAACTTTATAGACAATGTGAACACTTTAAAAGAATTACTCTCTCGTTTTGTGATAACTGATCACCTTTCTAAACGTACTTGTTTCAAATTACTTGATCACTTACTAAATTAAGATAAAATTTATTAATGCTTTCTTGATTCAGTAAGGCGATCAATTAATGTGAAATAATTAGATGATCAATTATTTGAAACAGAGAATAATATAAAGAAAAATAAATAATAACTAATAATTTCTTCATTAGGGAGTATGACTAAAGTGTCAAGACACTCACTAAGAAAAAAAGTTAAGTTATATTTCTAGTATTTTACAGACTAAATATTCAATAATTTGAGAGATAAAACAAAGTAACAAACGATTGAAAAGTCAATTTATTAGGCCATAAAGAACATGATAATGATAAATAAAAGGACACTTCACTTTAAATATATTTTATGTGTTCATGATCAAGTGATACCACTAAAAGAAAAGAACATAAGTTTGACTTCAAGTAGCTTAACTGAATAAATATTCAATAATTTGAGAGACAAAACAAATTATTGGGAAATTAATTAAAATATTAGAAAGAATACGATGCATAAATAACACTGCTTTTCAATATATATTTATTTACTCATGATTAAAATATCAAAATATATACAAAAGGGAAAAACTTAGTTATTTTGTCTTAAAACAAGTCCGCAATATTATTTTTTTTGTTATTATTAATTTAGACATTCGAACCTAGTAATTTGATACTCAAATTCAAAAAAATTGAAATTCTTAACTCGGATTTAATTCATACTATTACAACTATCGACTTAAATGCTATATTAACAAAATAAAAGTTCATCGATCAAGTATATATGTATTATGAAGGACTTATGCGTTAGTGTAACCAAACATTAAACTCTGCGATATAATTCATTAATGGTTAAAAAAAAGAACGGTGATGGGATAGAATAAATTTCTTTTATTCTTAATTAGAGATTTCGAATTCAAGTCTTGCATATGAAACGAAAAAATTCATGTTAAAATAGTGTTTGTTTCCTTACCTGACACAAATCAAGTTAATTTGTGAGATGAAATATTAGGTGGAATTTTTTTTAATGATTTTTTATGTTATAAGTGACGTATATTAATATTGATTAATTAATGGATATAAATATCAGCACATGATTAATATGATAATTGCCTTAAGTATCATTATCTGAAAGTGCTAATTTACTTACTTGTAAGTTCCGTGTCAAAATTAACACCCTTAATTAATTCCACTCCACTCAAATACTTAAAAAGTAAAATTTAAGGATATATCATCTACCTTAATATGAAGCTATATATATATATATATGGGGTATTTATGATAAAGTCTTATAGTTTCAAAAAATTAAATAATATTTTAGCAAGTAGAAAGAAAAAAAGGAAGAAAAATCAGTAAATATAAAGAGTTGAGTTCGTTTCAATAATTTGTGTTCTCTATATATCTTGATAATTTGTTTGGTTTAACTTTTAAAAGTCTAACTATGCTTTATTTTGGAGAATTTAGGTGTTTGTTTTAAATTTTAGAGGGGATTTTTTTTTAGTAGCAATTAAAAAAAGTATTTTTTTTGTGAGGACTTTTGGAATGTTAGTTAAGAATAAATTATTATTACAATATTAAAAATATGCTTTTTAAATTAATTAACCAAATATAAAAGATTATTTCGCAAGAATATCTTTTCGAAAATCACTTACAATAAAATATTTTTTCAATTAAATAAGTTTAAAGTCCGATACATTTGATAAATGACTCAGCCTTAATCATTAAATTTGTTTAATTTTACAATCATTTAATACATTCAAATAGATTTGAAATGATTAAAATTTATATCATATCATTAATATATCTATAAAATATTTAGAACAAAAATGACATGCATTTTACCACTATCCTATCCATTATCACATTAATCAATATTATCATCGTACATCATCATCACTTTTAATTTATAAATTTCTTTATTTACGAGTTAAATCTTAATGAAAATAAATACACGCTTTTCAAAATGTAAGGGTATGTAAGTGCACAATTTTAGTGCAAGTGTTTTAAGAATCTGAATAAAATATTAAAAACATCACAACTTAGATAGAAAAAAAATCTTAGAAAAAATTTGCAATATTATAATAAAAAAAAAAGATCCAAGAAAATAGTATACTTGTCACTACCATCTAATCACCATTGTTCAAATTAAATTATTTTTCTTATCTCTAACAAATATAATATAAAAATTTCCCCTGCCCCATCCGCATTAATCCTATAAATAATAAAAGATTCCATAATGAAATATAACCCAATCTTCAATTTTCTCTTCTCTATTATTATTACTACTATACTATAACAAAATGACAATAAGGAAGTGACTGAACAGTTGAAACTCTTTGAGGATTTTTGCACTGTTTTTATAGAGTTCAATAGTAGCTTGAAATGAGCATAATGAAGATTTTGTTTCTTCAATCTTTTTCATTTTCTCTTTTTCTTGTTTTCTTCACAGTTTTAGCAGTAACTTCAAAATCTAAGCTCCCACAAGAAGAAGGTAACCTCATAATGATCTTTTTTTGAGTTTCTACATGTTCCCATTTTGTTTTCTTGGAAAATGCTAGAAAAAGTTTCAAACTTTTTGTATTTTGAAGCTTGCTGTTTAGTTTTTTTCAATTACCCTTTATGTTTAGTTTCTTGGAAAACTGAAAAAAGTTTGGAACTTTCTGTTCAGTGAAGTCTGTTGTTTAGTTTTTTCAATTACCCATGTTTCATTTTCTTGGAAAATTTCAGAAAAAGTTTTGAACTTTCTGTTTACTGAAGATTGCTTTGTTAATTTTCTTGGAAAATATCAGAAAAAGTTTGGAGCTTTCTGTTCTGTTTAGTTCTTTCAATTACCCATATGTTCATTTTCTTGGAAAATATCAGGAAAAGTTTGTAACTTTCTCTTCATTTAAGTCTGCTGCTTAGTTTTTACTTTCTCAATTTCAATGTCTAAAAGTGACTCTCTATTTACTGTTTTTTTAGGAACTTTTTAACTTTCCACATTACCAGACATGTTTAAGAGCACATTAAAAGCTGTACTTTGTTTTTCTAAAGTTTGTGTCGAGTCAAAATAGGACAAGCAAATTGAAATAAAGGGAGTATGAATTACTCATATGTTTCATTTTCTTGGCAAATATCAGAAAAAGTTATGAGCTTTCTGTTCATTGAAGTGTCCTGCTTAGTTTTTTCAATTACCCATATGTTCATTTTCTTGATGTGTAGTGAAAGCATTGAAAGTGATTGCAAAAAAGTTTGGGAAAAGAGATTGGGATTTTAACAAAGATCCTTGTAGTGGAGAAGGAAATTGGAGTACTGCTATTACTGTTAAAGGATTTGAGAGCTCTGTTGCTTGTGATTGCTCTTTTAACAACAATTCCACCTGCCATATCACCTCCATGTATGTTTTAATTTGTTCCTTATTTGAATTAAAGTTATGTTAGTCGGACTTTCAAATGTAGCCGCACTATTTCTACTCCTCTAAAAATGCACATTTTTTGGAGGATCAGTCACACACCTGACCACATTTTTAAAGAGTTCGAGTAGCATGAAGATTTGATTTTTCCAGTTTTAAGTAGCTTCTTTGCAAGAGAAAAGATTAGAACTCTTCTTTTTACAAGTTTGAAAGGTTGAGACTTTGAAGTGATTAGTGTGTGAATAGAAAATGAAATGTGTGGATTATAACACTTAGTTCTATGAGTTGACTGAAAATTGAGTCAACTTCTTATATGGCAGCCCAGCTGTAATGAGGTGTCTGTGGTGTGTGGACCCATGAACATAAACATTATTTTTGTAAAGTATTTCAAAACTCAAAAGACATTTCACTTTCAAAAAAATTCTACAAGATATTTTAACAAAAATACTTGTTGTAACAAGTTAACATGTCGTATAATTAGGTTACTAATTCAATTTTTTATGTATAATTGCCTGTAGTTAATTAGTTTCTGGTTATCTGAAATAAGTAATTATCATTTGAGATGGTCAGAAGTTAAACTCTATCTTAAAATAACCAAACAAATCAACATTGTATACTTCTTGTTTATGTTGAACTTGCATGTAATGCAATGAAGTAGTCAAAAACTAACACTAAATATGGCACAGAGCTTTGAAAGCACAGAATATTTCAGCAAATATTCCACCAGAATTCGCGCAACTTCGCCATCTTAAGTACTTGTAAGTCCTTGTTACAGAATTATCACTCAATAGACTGAAGCACCTGATATTACTATGTTGAAAACCTGCACTAATCCAACTGGTAAATGATGATTGTGCAGGGACCTCAGTCGCAATTATCTCAATGGTTCAATCCCATTTCAGTGGGCGTCACTGCGCTTGCTTGAGCTGTACATATTATTTCTCACTTAAACTATTCTTCGTTAGTGTTTAAATTTTTTCTTCAGGTTTAGAATAAGCTACTTGACATGAAAACTCTTGTTATTTGAGTGTGCAGTTCTTTCATGGGAAACCACTTGTCTGGTCGATTTCCAAAAGTTCTCACCAAAATTACTACGCTTAGGAACCTGTAAGTTCAAATCTCTTCTGATGCCTGCTAGTCATTTTCAGTGTTGCATACTTGATTTAATCTGTTTTACTATTGAGTTCAAGTTTTATTTGTTGACTGCATAAAGTATCTAAACAATCGAGTTGAAGTTCTGTTCGCTGACTTTATAAATAATTACAAGTAAAATCTCTATGATGAACACTAATTCATAACCTGATAAAAATGTTAAGTCATTTACCAATTCAATATGGAGTTCCATTGATTCAACATATTATACTGTAATTTGGTACAGAAGTGAGATTCATATTATGGAAGTTCGGAAAAAAGATCTCTATATGTCATGTCTATGTTCAACAACAACATACCTAGTGAAATTCCATAGGTGGGGTTTGGGGAAGCTAGAGTGTATGCAGAACTTATTTCTACCTCGTAGAGGTAGAGAGGCTGTTTGCGGAAGACCTCAGCTCAAGTAAAACATATCAAAACAGATTTCTCTTTTCCCAAGGCATTTTGTTTCAGAAGCTAGCTGCTGCTCTGACAAGAACTTTTGATTACCTGTATTTGATTCCCTGGGAATTAAAATACGTCTTCTATACAATGCAGGAGCATTGAAGGAAACAAATTTTCAGGAACAATACCTCCAGAAATCGGCAACTTGGTTCATATGGAGAAACTGTAATTCTCTTTTTCCTGTTTTTATTTTGTTCTGGAAATCTTTAATCGTTTCACGTTGTATTAATGCCTCTGTGCCTTAATTCTCAGTGTGCTATCGTCAAATAAACTAACCGGAGCTTTGCCAGCCACATTAGCCAAACTAACCAACTTAACTGATCTGTGAGTTCACAGTTTTAAGCTCTTTCTTATTTGGTCATTCCTTGTGAATGTGATGGATGATCACATAATTAACTTTGGCGATATATTAGGAGGATAAACGACAACAATTTTACAGGAAAGATACCAAAATTTATCAGCAGCTGGACAAAAATTGAAAAACTGTAAGCTCTCTATTCTTTACTTTTCTGTAGATGAAGTCTAGTTTCTAGCTTAAAAAAAAGGGCAGTCCATTGCGCTAAGCTCTCACTTTGTGCTGGTCTGGGGAAGAACCTGACCACAAGGATCTGTCGTACACAGTCTTGTCCTCCATTTCTGCAATAAGTTGTTTCCACAGCTCGAACTCTTGTAACAACCTCTTTCTGGAATATTAGAATTTATTACCCCAAATTTTCCTTCATATTATCAGTTATTTCTCTGATCTCATAAGATGCTATAATTTTTGCAGGCATATACAAGGTTGTTCTCTTGAGGGTCCCATTCCTTCTTCTATATCTTCCCTGACAAATTTAATTGATTTGTAAGCCAATGTGAAATTCCTTTTTGATTTCATTTGTGGTTGCTTTGAGAAGTAAACTAATTTATTCGTTTTTTCTTTCATGAATTTCAGAAGGATCAGTGATCTAAAAAGTGGAAAATCTGTTTTTCCACCATTAGATAACCTAGAATCCATAAAAATACTGTGAGTTTTTTACTTTTTCTTCCTTTAATGGACTTCTTGAAGGACATTTCATTTTGAATTCGGAATCAAATTCAGATCAAGATTCTGAATTCCTCTCATGCAATGCAGGGTACTAAGAAACTGCTTAATTCATGGAGAAATGCCTGAATATATTGGGGAAATGAAGAAATTAAAGACACTGTAAGTTTGAAAAAATTCAATCACTTTTTTTGGTTCAGTTTTCCTGCATGTTGATACCCTTTCTGTTTTCATGCTATATACACATTCTTCAAGATTCTGAATCTTTTTTAGCTGAAATTTGTTTTGTCATGGAACTTACTATTATTTTGCTTTTTGAATTTAGGGACCTTAGTTTTAACAGCTTGTCTGGTGAGATTCCATCAACTTTTGTACACCTATCCAAAGTAGATTTTATGTAAGTGGATATTCTTCAGATATCTTTTATTTCTTTGTAGCCAGATGCTTATCAATATTAGGCTTCCGTTTTTTTCTTTTTGCTTATTCTTCTTGTACTTTGCAGATATTTGACAGCAAACAAACTTACTGGACTTGTTCCTGGATGGGTTTTAAACAGAAACAAGAACATGTATGTGTTTTCCCAATTTAATTCATAGTCCCCTTTTTAGTCGGTCCCAGAAAGAATAACACATTTCCATATTTAGTAACAATTTTAACTTTAAAATGCTCACAACATTGATGACCTATTTTAGACCACAAGTTTTGAAAGTGTTTCTTTCTTTCTTAAACTCCATGCCAACTCAACCAACATCACATAAATTGAGATGTATGAAGTATAAATGTGCAAAAAACTTGATTGTTCTTAAAAGTTTTTGCTTACTGACCTACATGCTTTTATGCAAGTAGAGGCTTTAGAATGCATTTAATATTGAGTAACCTATTTTTGCCAAAAAAGAATGGTGAAAAGTAACTAAAAAAATGTAAAAGATCATCTATAAGCTTCAAAAAATTATTTGTATTATGGACTTTCTGAACTTCTAGTCTAATTTTGTTGTCTATTTTGCTTCACAGAGATGTTTCAAATAACAATTTTACATGGGAAACCTCGCCTTTTGAGTGTCCCCGTGGAAATCAGTAAGTTTTCTGATAAAATTGTTTTTCTTCATTTGACTTATTTGTTTGTGATAATTTTCTAACAAGAAGACGATTTATTCAGAAACTTGGTGGAGAGCTATTCTGCATTGGGACAAGAATCGTAAGAATAATGTGCCTATAATAAAGTTATCTGTTGCACTGATCTTACAGAGGAAACTATTGTTCCTTTAGTTCACCTATAACGAAGAGTGAACTCTTACATGCAATAGAAAACTTTTGTAGCACTCTAACAACTTTTTCTTTTGTTTTCTGTGTTGCAGAAACAAAACTCATCCTTGCCTGAAGCAGAATTTCCCTTGTTCTGAGCCAATAGATCGGCGTAAGTAAACTTTTATGTGTCCATTTCTGTAATTGATAAATCTTTTTCTCCTGTCACATAAATAGGTGCACTTGTAGTGTTAGGTCAGCTAGTAGCAGAAAATATAAACAACAACAACATAGCCAGAGTAATCCCACAAATGAGGTACGGGGAGGGCGGTGTGTACATACATAGTCTCACCCCTGTTAGAGTGGATTAGAGTCCCACATTGGTTGGGGAGTGGACTGGTGGTTTTGCTTATATTGACTTGGCCAATTCTTTCCTCATGAGCTAAAACAACAAATAATACAATCTACGATGCTGTCTTCTGATCTTTCCTTTGTGATTTTCTGCTGAATTCTTGTTAAGAGTGCCCTTGTCTACTGGTTTGCAGAACAATATTCTATGTACATTAATTGTGGAGGCAAAGAGGTAACCATCAAGGATGGTACTAAATACACAAACTATGAAGCTGATTTAGAACCCAGAGGTGCTTCTATGTATTATTCAAGACATAACTGGGCGTTTAGCAGCACAGGAAATTTTATGGACAACGATGTTGAGTCTGATGTCTATATTAATACCAATGTCTCTGCCCTGCAAAATGTCAAGGCCCCTGAACTGGAACTGTACACTACTGCACGTATATCTCCCCTCTCCCTCACATATTATGGACAATGTCTAATGAATGGAAACTACACTGTCAAGCTCCATTTTGCGGAGATAATATTCACAAATGATACTTCATTCAACAGTCTTGGAGAGCGTATATTTGATGTCTACTTGCAGGTAAATTTCATGCTCTGGGGGAAGTGAAATGTGTGTGAATTTCGTGTTTGCTTCCACCGCTCTATTTATTCAATCTTTCATGAGACAGGAAAATTTGGTCTTGAAGGATTTTAACATTGCAAATGAGGCTGGTGGGCCTGGTAAGGCCATTGTGAAGACGTTCACTGTAAATGTGACAAGCCACACACTGAAAATCCATTTTTACTGGGCAGGAAAGGGGACTACAGGAATTCCATTAAGAGGGGTTTATGGTCCTCTAATTTCAGCTATATCAGTTGTTAATAGTATGTTCCTTTACTCTCTTCAAGTTTATATATCTGTCTTGCTTACAATTGTATGTTCAATTCTTCTTAAATGAATGAACATTGGACATTATTCTTATGTACTAGTTCTTAGAAAAAACTTTCCGAGACCAAATGACTCTATATACCAAGGCTTAATAAGTTTTGTTTGACCATCTTGATTTTATAAATTCTATTCCCACTGATTCATTATGCATCTAAAACCGCTGTCAACATATCCTTCAGGAAGTTTATGTGTATCCGAACCTAAGAAACTTCGTATACCCTTGAATTTCATGATGCATTTCGAATACAGTGAGGAGACCACTTATAGTGTCCCCAGTTCAGTTCCTTAATCTTGTCTGGTAGTGGAAGCATCAAACCTCATACTAAGACTTCAAAGGAAAATGTTTCAAATTGCATATGCAAGTCATTATAGCTTTGCTAAAATCATCACAAGTTATGAGATGTAATTTTAATCTTTGCCTCTCCTTGCAGATTTCCCCCCTCCTCTGCCTGCTCGTCTGCCTGCTAATCTGCCTGCAGCAGAAAAGAGTAAAATTCATGTTGGCATATTAGCCGGGATAATAGCTGGATCACTATTTCTTGTCCTTCTGATTATTGGTATCTTGTACAAGGGAGGTTGTCTAGGTGAAAACGTATCTACTGATAAAGGTAATAACTTCAAGTATTTTACTTCTGAAAGTTTCACCATACTATCCTTTTCATTCATTTTATTTGACCTATGAGACAGCAATAATGTTCTCAAGTTAAATGCTAAACTACATAATTACTTTCTAGCCAGTATTTTATTTCATGCCAAATTATATCAGCTCAAATACTTGAAGCTATGCTTTACTTTGTCTTACTTGCTTGTTCATCTCATCAATCATTTATTCATCTTAGGCTTTCAAAAATCATTAATGGTCTGAAGCACTTGACCAAAGTTTAAATGAACCTTGAAGAAACATAGTTTTATAGCCATTAGCTTCCACTGAGATACTTTTCCTCTTGAACAGAACTTAAAGGTCTGGATCTACAAGCTGGACTATTTACTCTCAGACAGATCAAAGCCGCGACAAAGAACTTTGACCCAGCAAACAAGATAGGGGAAGGTGGTTTTGGTTCAGTTTATAAGGTAATCATCTTTTCCTTGTCTATTTTAAATCAAACACATAACTATAAATGTCATTATATTAGCATGAGAAGGATCTTAATGGCATAGTGCAGATGCCTCTTAAGAGAGAAAATGGAAGACCAAAATCTTAAATTCTATAAACCTTCAAAGGACGTGTGAATTTTCGCCTGTAATTAGGAGACTGCACAGGAATGCTCTATTACCATATGTGTTTCTATAGCCATGAGAATTGGAGTAATTACTAATCTTTTTCCATCAACTGAGATGCCAATATCCTATTGATAGGAATACAATATGTGGGGTACATTTCAATCTAGGTGTTTTATCTTCGCGATATAGGACCAATCTAGTATAATCTTACTTGCTGACCATAAGCTGCACAAGTCTGAAGGGGATCCTTGATGTAACTGGTAAAGTTGCATCCATGTGATGAGAAGGTCACGAGTTTAAGTTGTGGAAACAGTCTCTTGTAGAAATGTATGGTAAGACTGCATACAATAGACTCCTGTGGTCCATCCCTTCTCCAGACTATGCACACAGCGGCAATTTAGTGCACCAGGCTGTGTTCTTTTTAAGCTACGCTAGTCTAAATAGAGTTCTAAATCATGATTTTTGTACACAGGGTCTATTATCTGATGGAACAGTAATTGCGGTGAAGCAACTTTCTGCAAAGTCAAAGCAAGGAACTCGAGAATTTTTGAATGAAATAGGGATGATCTCTGCTGTACAACATCCAAATCTTGTAAAGCTTTATGGATGTTGCATTCAAGGAAACCAATTATTGCTAGTCTATGAGTACATGGAAAATAACTGTGTATCTCGTGTTCTTTTTGGTAAATACTTCCTGACTCTGATCAATCAATATATGTCTGCTGCTTTTGCAATTGTTTATCTAACTGAGCTGGTATATACAACTTTTTCTTTTTGTTTGTCTATCTCTTACAGGCAAAGGTCCAATTGGCAAAATGAAATTAGACTGGTCTACTCGGAAAAAAATTTGCCTAGGAATTGCAAGAGGTTTAGCATACCTCCATGAGGAGTCGAGCCTGAAGATAGTCCACAGAGACATCAAGACCAGTAATATTTTGCTTGACAAGGACTTCAATCCAAAAATATCGGATTTTGGCTTGGCAAAACTACATGAGGATGATACTACCCACATTAGTACCAGGATTGCAGGAACTGTGTAAGTATTATGAAACTAGTTCCTCTTCCGATCCCATTAGTAATGACATTTGGTTGATATGATTCAAAGAAAATGGCCTAACACTTAATCCACTCATTTATCTTGAAACACTCGTGCTACTGTTCTCATTCGAAAGCAACTTTGCAGCTATAATCTGCCAAAAAGTTAAGCAAGCCAAGAATTTATTACCTGCCTAAAGAAATTTAACTTCTCTAGATATTAAACAGCCTTTGTAGAACAGTAACATAGAATTATTTCATCAATGGTAAAACCACCTCTCTTTCCCAACCATATTTGTAACTCATTGGTTTGCTGATTATTAGCACCTCAACATCTCACTTCAGTCATAATTTTACATTTTGCAGTTCAACATAGCTATAGGTGAACTTCAAGAAAATATTTATTTTCTACTTCAAATTTTAAGAAATGTGAAGATCGCCTTTATCAGAATTATCTGTAATTAGCAAGTAACTGTATTACTGATGAGGAAACCATTATCTAATATGTTGGAACTACTTTGGTTATTTGGTGACACAGGGGTTACATGGCTCCAGAATATGCGATGCGGGGCTACTTAACTAGTAAAGCAGATATTTACAGCTATGGAGTTGTTGCATTGGAGATTATTAGTGGGAAAAGCAATACAAATTATAGGCCAACAGAAGATTGTGTTTATCTTCTTGACTGGGTAATTTATATTTCTCTCTACCACAACAAAAAAAAACCCAGTATAGTCCCAAAAGCAGGGAATTTTTATATTTCTCGCTATTCGACCTCTGGGCTTTTATCATTGATCATCCTTAAATCACTTTCCCTTCTAGTTTCATCTCAATTAGAGAATTTTATCAACATTCTGAGTAAAACTAATGGCATCTTATTTATCTTCCCCTGCATCGACTTGTAACAATTAGAGCCAAAATACTTTAAAATTGGCTTTGGCAAATGAACATGTCATACTTTGATAGTACATTTACTGTTCTTCATTTTCTGTTTTGATAGGCTTATGTTTTGCAAGAACGCGGAAGTATATTGGAATTGGTTGATCCGGACTTGGGTTCTGACTACTCGTCACAAGAAGCAATTGTGTTACTGAATGTTGCCCTTTTATGCACTAATGCATCTCCAACACTTAGACCAATAATGTCTCAAGTGGTAAGCATGCTCCAAGGCCAAACTCTTGTTCAAGATGTCCTTTCTGATCCAGGGATTTCAACAAGCGGTTCAGGATTCAGATCAACGAGAAGTCACTTCTGGCAAACTCAAAGCCTAACTAATGGTACGCTTACTGATTCCACTCTCTCAACTGGAATTGCGGAAGAAATTGGCATTCTTCAAAGAGTAGAGCCTAATGTATCTAACAGTTAAAACAAAATGTCTGTTAACACAAGCAAGTGTATATATGAACACCAAAATGTTTAATGAATATTAAGTTTATTCTTTACAAAACTGCTAACTGGTCCTCCTTTTATAGCTCTTCATTTGTTTATTTTCCATGCCAACCTCATTGTTGCATAGTTCTATCAATTCCTTCTTTATTATTCCTTTTCATAGTGACCTATCAGAAATGATTACTCAGTTTAAATCAGAGAATTTAGTAATGAAGACTTCACTCCACTATTTCTGTGATTCATCTAGCATAGATCATTTTGAAATAACAGAAAGGTGATCAGTAAAAAACAATAAAACTTAAACACATTAGATTGCAACATATTCATTGATTATTTAGTGGTACTAGATATGCATACTTTAGTTTCCTAGCTTCTGGATCTCCTCCAACTAGCCAACTGAAAATAGGCATACCTCCATGAACTTTTGATTATTAGAACCGCGCATACTCCCCAGAATCCCACAACAAATCCTACTCCGATACAGACAAAGAACCCTATTTCTCCAAATTCACTAGGAGAGAAATGAGAAGGAGGATCCTGATGAAGATCAGGTTCTTCTTCTGTTTCATCCTTGCATTTGTCTTGCAAGGGATCTCCACATAGATCAGGATTACCTGTGTAAATTGAAGGGTCATTAAAGGTGTTAAATTGGTTAGCTGTGGAAACTGTTGTTTGACAGGTCTAATGTGTACAAAATTGGTACTTCGTCCCAAAAATCAGGATACCTCAATGACTTTAAATCAAGCAAAGAAGGACTAATTTCACCACCAAGTTCATAACTTTGATATCCATCACCTATATTTATCAACGCGATTAAAAGTGTTACGTAGCTTGATCTTGATTACATTTCTTGTTTTTTAATGACACACAATGCCTTCCCATTTACAACATTCTTCTCCAATCCAAGAAAAAAGCCTTACTCGAAGGATCGATAAGACCTTTCTTGAGATTAAGTAGAGCTTCCTTCTCTATTTTTATACAACTAACATTAAGATTATTGTGACAAGAAATGAAGTTGATATTTAGTGTGTAATGAAATGTGAACAGAGAACAAAATTCTATATTGGTAGTTAAAAAGAAAAGAAAGTTGCATATATATTAATATATAATGTGAGAACTTAAATGAAAAATTGTGTAAGCTTGAACTAAAGCAGATAAAATCACATCGTATTAAGAATATCTTTGAGTTATTTTAGTGTAGCAAAACATAATGACATAACGGTACTTGAGAAAATATAATATGGGGTTGATTTAAACGGACAAATCACTCTATCTTAGAGTTTTTATGTCAATTTAACGTAGCAACTTGTATCAAAGCCAATAATTTGACAGAAATTATATGAATTTAATCCAAAAATGAATAATATCATATCATATAAAAATAGCATTGGCCGACCTGGCCTAACAGTGTCCATATTAGAAAGTTAGCGAAGATAAAAAAAAATACTAGTGATTTTTCGTATTTGTCCTAATTTTGGCGAATAGAGTTATATGTTGCTGATGGAGGGTGATAAATATCTCATAAAATTAATCGAGATACATAAAAACCGACCCGATCACAACAATAATAATTCAAACAAGTTCACTTTATATAAACCTTGACTCACTGGGATCACTTTATACAAAGTTTGCGTACTCTTTTTTCTTTTTTTTCTTCAACCCCATTTGCACGAAAAAAAAAGGATGAAATAAAATACATTGCATTGCAGAAAACTAAAAACAAAAGGTATCACATATCTATGCGAATCCACTTATATATAATGTAGTGTAAATTAGGTATATAACATTTTTTATAGTAATATTCTCAAGTTATAGCACTAGAGTTTGAATTTCATTGTATAACATTTAATATCTCAAGTTATAGCATTTTAAAAAAATATATAATGTTAATTTTAAATTATTAAAAGAGTTGTTAAAATAAAAAATAAATTAAAAAAACGGACAAGTTAATAATGGAAAATGAGATCTTTTATTAAATAAATTAAATATAATTATTAATTACTGTTAATAAATTAGCTCGTTTTAAGGGATTTTAAATTTTTTTAGATTAGTTAGTTGCCTTAATTCTCTCAAATTAGTTTAAATAATATTAATTTTTGATTTAATTCCTTGAAAAGCTCTACCAAATTGGCATGAACGTACATGTCATTTTGTTTTCCAAAATTTCACAATCTTTTGAGATTTGCAGATTTTATTTTCATTTTTTATTAGTAGTTGAATAAATTTTGGCGTTGAAAACAATCGGATTTGATTTGATGGAGAACAATGTGTCGATATTAATAAAACATGGTGGAAAGTGGAATTCATCATATTAATTTTGTTATGATTTGTTGTTTTAATTATGAATTGTTGGTTTTAATTATATTTATTGTTTTGTACATGTATAAAATTGTTCGATTTTTTTTTATTATTGTTAGATCTAAAATATAGTTTGTATGTTCTTTTTTTGGATAAACAATCAAGTTACGTATGGCATTTTGAAAAACGATAAGTAAATATAAATGTGTTTGAGTTGTAATTAAATTGAAGATTCGCGTGTTAGTTGATTTGTGAAGAAAATAGAAAAACGTACATTTATTAACTAGACAAATAATAATTAGATATAATTCTTTGTACAGGTGAAGTATTACAAATGTATGAATAATGTCTGAAAATTATATAAAATTTGTATTTAATGGTAAAACCTGCTCAGATAATATTCAAAAAGTAAGAAGATATAATTCTGTGTACTGGTGAAGAATGAAAATTGTATTAATTGTGTATGAAATTTATAAGAAACTTGTATTAATTATGTATGAAAATCTATATTTTGTTAAACTTACTATATATATTCCTGTTGAAATTATAATATATATTTTGTATTAATTTTGTATAGAAACTATATTCTTTTTGTTTAATTGAAATAGTGTATATGTCAGTGAATGATATATTAAATGTGTATGAAGTTTATATGAATTATTTTGATAGGTACAGAAACAATGATGTACATTGTTATAAATGTTTTTTTATTGAATAATATCCTGTACAAAAACAATGATGTCGTAATGTTAAATATGTGTTATTGAGGCATTACATTGTTATAAATGTTTTTTTATTGAATAATATTAATATTCATACAAATGTCATACAGTATTCATACAATTTTCATACAGTATTCATATCAGTAATGTACATACAATTTGTTTGTGTTTGTATTTTGAAAAATATTTTTTATAATTTGTCATAATTCATATATTTTTCATATATCATTACTATGTACTATATATCAAATTTTAATATGACATTCATAATTCATATAATTTTCATACATGATTCATACAGTTTCATATATGTTAAAGTGAGACACATTTAGTA
The DNA here is from genome assembly GCA_027704805.1 of Solanum corneliomulleri. Taxonomy (NCBI): domain Eukaryota; kingdom Viridiplantae; phylum Streptophyta; class Magnoliopsida; order Solanales; family Solanaceae; genus Solanum; species Solanum corneliomulleri. Next base: position 63,800,356 of record JAKWIY010003058.1, read on the forward strand.
ATAATCAGTAATAATTTATACAAAACCATCCGTAGTCAAAATTAAAATAAAAACAGAAACAAATTGTATGTATATTAGTGGTATGAATAATATATGTAAGATGGTGATACACATTTATTAATGTATAATTGTATGATATAATTCATACATTTTTCATACAGTATTCATACCAGTAATGTAATTCATACTATGTACTATATATCAAATTTTAATATGACATTCATAATTCATATAATGTATGTAAGATTGTGATACACATTTATTAATGTATAATTGTATGATATAATTCATACATTTTTCATACAGTATTCATACCAGTAATATAATTAATATAAGTGAGACACATTTAGTAATAATCAGTAATAATTTATATAAAACCATCAAAGTATTCATAATAAAAAAAAACTGGGAAAATACATAAATTGTTCATAAGTTAAAAAAAAAATCTTCAAATAAATTATCTATGTGCCATGAAGATTTCTACTTCCTGATATGGAATTTGGAGTAGGATAATTGGTGGTGTCCATAACTTGTTCTTTATGAGTTCGAGGTCCACCCTTTTTGCTAGCAACTGTTCCTGTAACTTCACTTTCACTGATTGCGCCTTCATCATTCTTTGATTTCCCATAATGCCAAAGTAATGTTGCATATCTTTGACGATGATATGTTGAATCAATATCAATATGTGACATATCAAAAACTCCATTGCTCATGTATTCGGCAAATAGAGATGTGTATAAACCACAATCACTGTAAACAAATTGAAAAAAAATTGTAATGAATATTAGCAATTTCAATTTAAAATGAATAAAAAATAATGTAAGAAATATACATACTTTGAACTTTCTTCTTGTTGAGGAACATGTGTAACATTCTTGATACTTAGAGGTTCAGAGTGAGACTTCTGTTGATAATCAGGGAGATTATTCGCATACAAATCAAGCCTTTTGCCATAAAAACCTAAAAAGGTCAATAAATCCGCAAACACATTCATGTTAATACATGAAGACAGATGTGTTTGTGTCTTCTTCTCCTAACAAAATTGTAAAATTAAATACATTAATCATACACATATTCACACACATGTAATACAAAACTAATTCATATACATATTATACAAAACATAATCAAAATATAAAGTATGACTAATTATAAATATTACTAGTAAACAATACACAAAAACTTGCCAAAAAAAAATTCATACACATTTTATATATACAGTGAATCATACAGTGAATCATACAAAATTCACACATTAATCATACACATTTTATATATACAGTGAATCATTTTAAATTCATACAGTGAATCATACAAAATTCATACAGTGAATCATACACAATTCATACAGTTATCATAAAATTTTAACCTATATAATTTTCTAATTATATAATATAATGAAAAAATATAAAATATAATGAAAACAGTACCCAAAAACTTGATAAAAAAAATTCATACACATGTTATATATACAGTGAATCATACAGTGAAGCATACAGTGAATAATACAAAATTCATATAGTGGATCATACACAATTTATACATTTATCATACACAATTCATACGGTGAATCATACATAAAAAAAACAATATTTATTTAAACAGAAATTTCATATATGGAATCATAAACAATTATTACATTATTTATTTTACACAAAAATTGTATTTTAACTATTTTATACCCAAATAAAAGAAAAAAATAACAGAACATAAAAAAATATTAAAAAATTAACTTTACTAACCTTTGAACTTTTTTTGTGTTTATCTGTTTCTTCTTCTTCTGCTCTTGGTTTTTTGGATTTTGATTTTATCAACTCTTCCACAAAATCAGATTCAGACTCTGATGATTCCTCGATTTGTTTTCCTTTGCTTTTCTTTCCTCTTTCTTTAGCCGTTTTCTCAGATTCATCTTCTTTTTTCTTTTCTTTCCCTTTTCTCTTCTTCTCATCTTCCTTTGGATTTGTGTTTGTGATAAAATTTTAAAAGATGGAGCATGAAAATCGTCCGAACTTGCTTCTTCATTCAATCTTCTACTTTTTCTTGGGGTTTCTTTGCTTCTTTTAGACATTGTACGGTTTGTTTATCTCAATATTTAAAGATTTGAGTGCTAAAAATTAAGATTTGAATGGAACTATTTGATAATTCTTGAAGAATAGTGTTAAGAGAGATGGAATTTTGAGAGAGGAATTAGGCGTGCTAAAATGGTGAAAGCGTGTGAAAATGTTGAAAGGTTTTGAGAGGCGTGCGATTGTAATGATTTTGAAAATAAATAGGGAAGAACAAAAATTTTGGGGAATAATTTTTTTTTTTTAAAATAATGTTTTACAGTTTTAAAACTGTAATTTTTTAAATTTTGATAAAAACCCTATAATTTTGTAGTTATCTTAAAAAAGGTAACTAAATAATATTTAATTTAAATAACTTTAATAAGAGTTCTGTTTAAAAAAGGTAACTTAAAATAATAAGTGTAATTAATTACATTGGTTTAAATATGGTAATTGAATTATTAAAATAAGTTAATTATTTTTTAAAAAAATTAATGAGAATAATATAATATTTCTTAATATGCTATAACTTGATAATAATATGCTATAAGTAGTTTAATATGAAAAAGTTTGTTTATAACTTGATATTTAACATCTTAAATGTGTGTGTAGTGTTATTTTTATTATAATGTATCTATAACAAATTACACCTAATTTCGATCATTTATTCAAAGATACATATAGACAAACGTACGTGAACACACCAAAAAACTTGTAAAATTCGTGCTATTGCGAAGTAGAGCGTATCTAAGTAATTACTCCCTTTGTCCCATTTATTATGTCACATTTTTACTTTGCACTTGCATTAAAAAATAATGTAAATTTACCTTCTACCCTTATTTAATGGATGTTTTCTTAAATCAACTTTAGAATAAATGATGAATACACAAGATTAATTAACTATTCTATCAAGGGTATAATAGATAAAATATGGTAATCTATGCATAAAATTTATAATATGACAAATATTGTGGTCTAGCTATTTATAGAAAGAGATGACATATAATAGGGAAAATTTCACATATAGCCACAAGAATAAACTTAATTAGGCTCCTTAGCTATATTTTACATGTTTATAGACCGCAGCTACAATTTTAATGGTTATAAACAAGTGAATTTGTATAATTCGCTATTATTTGGTATTTTATACCAAAAAAAAATTGTACTTTTTAAAAGATGATGATAGTAATATTGATTGGAAAAAGTAGGTAAACAATCGCTTAATTCATGGAACAGTATCTCTTTAGACTTTCATACCAAATATGACTTTCCTTCCTTCCGTTAATGTATAAATTGATTTCTATTTGTTATTGTATAAATTCTTATTGATTGATTCAAATGATTGATGGTTGTTGTCATGTGAAATTAGTGTTGGTATAAATTAGTTATTTCTGTACATTGTAAAAAGAGATTCTTCGAAGGTGGTTTGTATTAATATATTTTGTATATATATAGGTCTGTATTATTTTTGGTGAAATTAGTGTTGTATATGTATAATTATCGATGACTATAGTTTATGTGGAATTAGTGTTGGTATAAACTAGTTTTTTCCGTACGTAATTGTAAAAATAGGTTCTTCAAAGGTGGTTTGTATTAGTACTTTTGTATATGTATAGGTTTGTATTATTTTTGGTGGAATTATTGTTTGTATATGTATAATTCATTGATGATTGTAGTTTATGTGGAATTAAAATTTGTATAAATTAGTTATTTAAATTTTTAATCGTATAAATGAGTAGTGACACTAATAATCAATTTATTTGTATATTTTGTATATGTATAATTCAGATATTCTATTCTTTTGTGGAATTAGTATCTGTATATGTATAATTGATTGATAAGTGTTTATTATGTGAAGTTACTGATTGTATCAATGAGCTATTTTTGTGTGTAATTGTATAAAAGGAATAGTGACTATAGATTTGTAATTAAATATATGTATATGTATAATTCACAGCTTATTTGTACTTATATATTTGTCATGATATCTTTCAAAGCTATTTTGGATGTTCCTTCATTCATAATTTTGATTGTATCTAATTATAAATCTAAAAAATCATATGAAATTTCAGTCATATACAAATACAAATAAAAAAGATAAGATAAAATCACAAAAAAAAAAAAGAAGAAACTTAACTGCATAACAATTGCCCTGAAAATCAGGAAGCGCAATTTGAGAGGAAAAAACTGAAATTTTCAAATTTTTTGTGTTGAGAGATTTAAGGAGAAAATAAGGTAAAGGATCCTATAAAAGCAATAAAGTGAACTTTAGGCCGACCTATGTAATGCCACCACAAATAAGAATTTTCTTTTAATTTATTTATTTTCAAAACTAGCATTCTCCTTTCATGAAAAGTTGCGACTTTAATGAAGAGTTGTGACTTATATTAAAAGTTGCGACTTCAATGAAGATTGCGATTTTTATAAAAGTTGTAAAATTTATGAAAAGTTGTGACCATTTCAATGGATTGCTACTTTTCCAAATAAATGTTACATTTCTGATAAAACACAATAAATATTTGTTAACACTACCCTTTGTTAACTATAAATAGATGATTTGCTCTCATTTTAAGCGACAAAAAATTTGAAGCTCTTCTTCTTCACAATTAAACATTTGTGTACGTTGATCATGCTGAGTGGCTCACTGTCATCATTGTTTATGTTACATACCATGGTATGTATTTTTACACTCACTAATTTATGCTTATGTTATTAAGTATAAATGATAAAGTCTAATAATTTGTATTTTCCTTTATATTATAAATATTTATTACTACATAATCTTATATGTAAGATGATATAGTGCTATAATTTAATGTCTGATAGATTTTAAATATTATTTATAAATTCTGTGATATAAAATTCCTGTGCGAAGTGGAGTACGTAATGAGAGTCAAGGTCAAGATTGATTGATGAGTTCATCGGACAGAACGATCCATGTGAGGCCAAGGTCAAGGCAGGAAGTTAAAGTGTGACTTCCCTCGTAATTGGTGGCGGGGGTTAAGCGTCCGATTCGACAATGAACACTAAATGAAAGAGGCAAAAAGTGTGAGTGATTTTTCTAGTTATAAAGAAAGACAAGGAATCATTTATATACATGGAAAAGGACATCTATACGCTTATACTAACAGCAAAAGTAAGCAACGGAATTAATCATAACCAATAATTCATGGCGAGTGATAATTAAAATAAACTCTAATTATGATGATTAATTAATTAGTATACATTTGCTTAATCGTGTAATTTTCCCAGTATAAAATGGAACGGAGGGAATAGTTCTTTTCTTTCCAAAACCGAAAAGAAGACTACTTTCTTAACTGGGCCCTAACATTCTAATCCAAATTCTAAGGCCCAATATTAGCCTGCCGACAACTGCGCGTACAAGCACGCGCTGAAACGCTTCCGATAGTCTTTTTGGGATATAACAAACATCTGTTCGCCGTCTTCCATCAATCGATCAATTTTTTTTTTTTGTGTTTCCGATGAATCTTCCGATGCGTTGCAGTTGTTAAACTCGATCGGAATTCAAGTTCCTTTATCCCTTCCCCTACAAATTCAATTTTTATTTTTCAGATATTTGATCATCGGCGTCCGTCAGGCGAATTCCAGCTCCGATCACATCCCGGTGAGGTTCAATTCTCTTTTTGCTTCTATTTACGGTTTAATTTCTCATGCGGTACATAATTTTCATGTATGTGAATTTTCTTATGTTTAATTCCCGTTAATTTTCATTGCCAAGGCCTACAGTTTTGTGAATTCAACGATCCAATGGATTTTTTATTGTTAATTGTAATTGAAGTCATAATTTTCTTTCGTGTTGTTTTCTACCTAATCAATGTGATGCATAATCCATGAACTATAATTTTTGAAAATTTTATTCACTACTTTTCTTAAAGCAATACCACTGTACAGTTGGATTTTTTTGAAGTGTTATTACATTGTTGATAGTTGTAGAAGTTTGGACTTGTGTGGAATTATGTGTTAAGCAACTAGTTATCGGACACGTGTGTTGCACGTATATTTCGAGAGATTTAGTAATTGCTGCGTGGAATTGTGTATTAAGCAACTAGTTATCGGACACGTGTGTTGCACGTAGATTTCGAGAGATTTAGTAATTGTTGCGTGGAATTGTGTATTAAGCAACTAGGTATCAGACACGTGTATTTCGAGATATTTAGTAATTGTTGCGTGGAATTGTGTATTAAGCAACTAGGTATTGGACTCGTGTATTTCGAGAGATGTAGTATTGTTGCGTGGAATTGTGTATTAAGCAACTAGGTATCGGACACGTGTGTTGCACGTGTATTTCGAGAGATTTAGTAATTGTTGTGTGGAGTTGTGTATTAAGCAACTAGTTATCGGACATGTATGTTGCACGTGGATTTCGAGAGATTTAGTAATTTTTCCGTGGAATTATGTATAAAGCAACTAGTTATTGGACACGTGTGTTGCACGTGTATTTCGAGAGATTAAGTAATTTACATAATTACATAAGATGATTGAAACATGTTATGTCACAGCATAAGAAAAGCAAAGATTTCATGAATGTGGTAGTTTGTTTATCAATTTGAGAATCCAGCTCGAAATAAGCCAATGTGAATTCTCGAGTAATAAAACAAAAATAATTCAATGTTGTCCTTGTTGCAACTCTAGTGGTTATAGACATCCTAGTGAAAATTGTGTTGAAAGTGATAGACATTCTAGACTATTGATCATAACTAGATAGATGCTCAAGCATCAAAATTAAATGTAGTCTGACACATAAATTGAAGCATTGCTCATTATAGGAGAGTGATGAAAAGAAGAGGAAATTGATAGTTACATTTGGTTCAAACCTAATTAAGCTATTTCTAGCTCAGCCGCCTCCAACTCTCTGTCTCGATTCCCATTGGTCGGTCTGCTTTCCAGAACAAATCCTTGTTCAGGTAAATCTTGAATTAGATACCTGAAATTTACACAAATTATTTGTGAGTCCATTTTCTAACAGCCTCTTAATTCAATAGGAAAGTAGCTTCCTCTTTTTTTTAATTAGAAATTTGTAAATCAATCTTCATTTGAACTTAAAGAAAATAAAAGATCAAACCATTCTCTAAAGCAATCCAAAACAAAAATAAAAATTATTTCTTACAACTCGCTTTTGTTCAGAACCTGATAGTTATACTTCTTCTACAGAAATGACATTTCTTTCTCTTCCCTTTACTTTTATTCTTCCCGTACTTTGCAAATGGCAAGACTAATTGCCAAAATGCACCTGAACTGATTATATGATTATGAATTAGGTTGGTCTTATTTAAAACAAAAATCACAAGAAAATAACCCCTACGTTTTTTGAATTTTTCTATAGGCGTAAGAGGAACAAATTATTTAGAGGATATGACAATTTTTGATAGTTATGGAGCAAGGCTTTTGAACATCCGTATATACTATCGGAAGAGCATACATCACTTCAATTAGAAAATTAGTATTATTTATTGTCTTGACCCTTAACCTTTATATTCATCTGTTGCTTGAAAAAATCAATTATATGCTTTAAATAAGTTATTAATGTGTTGATTAAATTGTTGCCATTTGGGGTTTGCTCAGGAAAAACAAATGGGCAGTTCCCTTTTTAATTTAACATGGAGATTGTGGGCTTTAAATATAGTGAATGGATGGAATGAATGAAAGGAGAAAATCAAGAAAATAAAACTTAATGACTACTGGACTTCATCTAAAAGGTAAGGAAATTTAAAATGTCATAACTTGTAAAGAATTAAAGTGTTGTATGACATCCCAGCTTAGTATAAGAAGTCCCACATCGGCAAAACAAAGGAGAGATTTTGGGTATATAAGTAAGGTAAGCAGGTCTTACACTCTAGTGACCCGTCCTAAAGTCATGCGGCCCTAGGCCGAAAATGGACAATATCACTAGCAGGTTGGGCCGTTACATGTTGGACTTCAAATTCTAACAATGTGTAATTAAAATATTTATTATTTTATTAGATATTTAGTCTGATTTTGTTTTTGTGGAGGGAAGAAATGGTAATCCAACTTGAGCTTCCTACTTTGAGTATGATATATGGTATATGATATGCTATAACAAGCATCAATTGTAAATGTTCAAAAATGATAAATGTGAAAACACGAAATTCAACTGTATCTGTTCAAGGAGTAATTTCTTGAAATTCAACAGGAAACATACAGAAGGTTAGCTGATAGACAGCAGGAAGCTATTGTTTACCTGGTTTAGTATTGAATGTACTAAATACTTCTAAATCTGGATTTTTACGTTCTGAATTTTCTTTCTTCTGCTGATTAACTTTTTCATATGAAGGTGTGAGCTGGCCAGAATAGATTGAAGCACGTACTGAGACATAAAAGGTGTTTTACAATGAGGTGTAAGGTTCCTTCGCTGGTAGATTTATGTGTTCAGACAGCAGTAGATAATTTGAGATACCTTGGGGATGTTGGTGAAACGGAAATTGATCTACTAGAGCGCATTTTGCCTCACTGTTCTCTTGAACAATTGACACATGTGGAGAATTCGACAGAAGTAAGAAACTCTATGATTAGGTTATCCTCTTGCAGTGTTACATATCAAGTCCATTTTTGATGCTCAAATTCTTCTTTCAGGGAAGAGATCTCAGTCAAGTGACTGATAGACTTTGGAAGAGGTTTTACCAGATTGAGTTTGGTGACAAGAGCATCAATCAGGTGGTCGAGCGAATGAAGCAAGTGAAAGTAACATTTAAATGGAAACAGTTATATGAGGTGATTTATCATATCATATATTTTTTTTACTCCCTTATTATGATTTATGATATATGTTTAGTATTGAATTACATCTTCCTCTTATTGTTGTTACCAAATCATTCGACATTACAAAAGGGTATATCAATTTACTTGCAGGCGAAGACACAGGAAATGGAGGAAACTCAACAAAGATCATTTGAAAGAATCAAGGAATTGTACCAAAACGAAAATGCCAGTATGTGCTTTACTTCTGTTTCTTTGTTCTTTAATTTGTATTCCCAGTAAGTGGTACCATCCTCTAGTTTTAGTTGAGGCCATAATAAGCTGTCATATATTCAGATGTTGATCTAGACTAATTAGTCTGTTTCCTTTAACAACAATGGGAAATTTTCCAATTACCTCTTAAAGAACTATGTTGGGACTTGTAAGAGTGTGTTACAGAATTCAGTATCAGCTAGGGAGTTCCAAAAATCCTGCTCAGAAATTTTTATTTGGTCTTTTATGGTGATAGGTTGTAGATATGTTTTTTCTTGAGCCGAGGGTCTATTGTAACCTCTCTACCTTCCAAGGTAAGGGTAAGGCCTGTTTACACACTACCCACTCCACACCCCACTTGTGGATTACCTTGAGTATGTTGTTGTGTCGTCATGATCATACTTGACTTTATCTAGTTCTTGAAACTTGTTTAATTTCTCTTTTTATGGAAATATGTTGTGAGTTACCATTCCTATTGATATTTAATCTTTTTTATTTGTGTGTAGAACGGCAAAGCCGACAAGTTCAAGTCTGCACAAAGGTTCCCCCTTCTAGCAATAAAAGAAGCTTTTATGGTAAGCTTCGTGTTTTCTTTACATACCTTTTCCTGTCAAACTAAACATATTATGTTAATTTAGAATGCGTGGTATTTTTGTTCCTGAATAAGAAGGTAACGTGTAGGTAGTGGACTTGGTAGCAATTTTGGGAACACAAAGAGTCCGTTGATGAAGAAGGCAAAAATAGAGTTTGTCAACAGGTAAGTTTGGCCTCCATTAGAACAATTACATGGCTTAAACATTATTTTATTCATGCAAAAGCTCTCTGTTCCCCACTCCGTACTGGATGGTCTTTCCCAGTGTTTGTGCTTGTGTTCTTAAACCTGTCCTCAACTGTCACTACCTTCATGGGCGTAGATCGAATGTGGATTCTTGGTATATTCTGTTTGATTGGAAAGTTGTGCTAAGATATATTAGCAATGCTAGTTCTACTAACTAAAGAAAGCTCTCTGTATTATATTTTTTGTGTTATCTGCGCTATTTTCTATTTTCATATTGATCACTCTCTCTTGTGTTGTTTCTCACAGTCGAGAAGTAAAGAATTTAGCTGCTATGAAGAATAAGTCTGTGCAAAGAAATCATAGGTAAAGACATACTTGCAGCTGTTTATACTTGACCATAATCCAATTTATTCTTATCTTATCTTCTCTTTTATTCCCAGCCAAGTTTCTTCTATTAAGAAACCAGGTAGTTTTGTTTCTTCTCAAGAAAGAGGCAGAGGATATGAGCCTGACACCACAGCTAGGCGTGGTTCCTCCACATATCCTGACACCGCAGCTAGGCGTGGTTCCTCCACATATCCTGACAGCGCAACTCTTGGTTCCTCCACATATCATGACACCGCAGCTAGGCATGGTTCCTCCACATATCCTGACAGTGCAACTAGGCTTGGTTCCTCCACATATCATGACACCGCAGCTAGGCATGGTTCCTCCACATATCCTGACGCTGCAGCTAGGCGTGGTTCCTCCACCTATCCTGACACCGCAGCGAGGCGCGTTCCCTCCACGTATCCTGATACCACAACTAGGCTTGGTTCCTCCCCCATGGCTTCATCAGCAAGATCAAAATTTACTAGCCGGTAGGAGAGAAGTTAGGCTGGCATTTTATGTATCAAAGCTGGCTGTTGAAAGAAAATGCTGAGCGGTGTGTCTTCCGCTACATGAAAGCGCAGTTGTGTAAATTCTATAAAACGCCTGAAAGTGCAACTCTGCAATTTTCATAAAACTTTTGGCGTGCTCCGTATATCATACTTAACATTATGTTCAATCCATGATTGTGCAAATAGTGCTCTTGGATTTGTTGTTAAGGTGGATATTCGGTTTTGTAAACAACGCTTTGGATGTTATAATATATTGGTCTGTTAGATATGATACATTATACTGCAGTGACAATATATTGCGTGTGTTATATAATTATGCATTATACAAATATTATTTATACAATAACGATTATATTACGTGTGTTACATGATTATGCATTATACAAATATTATTTATACAATAACAATCGTATAAACACAACATATTAGTTGAATTTATATTTTTTTCGCTGGTATGTTGCATTGGAAGCCCCAACATTTTAACAGTTCCATTTCACCTAATAATTTGCTCCGTTAATAGAAATATCATCACATACTCCATGTTGTATGGTCCATATTAAACTTAATACTAAAATGAATAAAACTATAGAATACTACTAATCTTTTAGACCTTTAAAAATAAATTTTATGTTTCATACACTCGGTACTAGTAGAATTGAATATACATTATAAAAATTTCAAATTTTCATATATTCGTAAATTCATTGTACTGAATTTCATTTCCAATTCGTACATTTCAAAAATAAAATACAATCCATATTCAAAAATTCTAACCGAACATCAGAAAATTTGAATTCTGAGTACATTATTATTATTACATGCAAGCTTAAGAAGAAAACAGAGCATCTCCATAGGTGGTAAACCTAAACAAGAGCTTGATGTTCTATTTATCTACATTTTCCTGATGTAACGTCTGAAACTACGAACCAAGTCTAATCACCCGAACCAGCTAACCTCCGCCTGGTGGCATTGGAGACTGATACCTGACCGAACTTATCCGTCTCAGTTGAAGGTGATCGACCTCGGAGAGGCATATAGTGACGCAACCATACACCAGTGTACACCTGAAAGGAGAGAATGAATATCATCTAAACAAAATTACCTATGATATATAGGCGAAAGGGACCAAGTTATATATTACCTGTGCTGGTCTCATTATCTTCGTATCAGGATCGTCAAGGGACTCACGCCAATGCGCTAAGTAGCCAGCCATGCGAGGGATTGCAAATAAAACTGGAAAGAACTCCGGGGGAAATCCTATTGCCCTGTTACACAGCTATGTATTACTGTAGAGTCTAAGATCATTCTAGACTTGGTTATTTTAAAATTCATCTGAAGTCATTCTTACCTGTAGATTAAACCAGAGTAGAAATCGACATTCGGGTACAACTTCCTTTCTACAAAGTACTCATCTGAGAGTGCAGCTTTTTCCAGAGCAACAGCAACCTGAAGATAATATGAGAGACACTATATAAGATATGTGAAATAGTGGATTGAACTTTTGAAAGCATGATATCCACACGGAGACGAGTAAGGCTCACCTCAATCAAAGGATCGCGACCAACAATGGAAAATACTTGTTCTGCTAGCTTCTTAATCACTTTAGCTCTAGGATCATAATTTTTGTAGACACGGTGCCCGAAACCAGACATCTTACGCTTCCTAGACGATAGGAAAAGCAAAAAGGAGTAGAAATGGTTAAATATGAATAGACCATTTTCTTTATGTTAAAGATGACTACTAGAAAATGATGCACCTGTTTTTCACGCCCTCAATGAACTCTGGAATATTGTCAATACTTGCAATCTCGCTGAGCATCCTGAGCACGGCCTATAAAATTTAAAAACAGCATGATATGGTGCTACAACCAGTAAGTGATTTGTGACGGGGAGAGAGTGTTCATTATATTTGAAAGCTCGTGTAAAGAAAATTTCATTGTCTTAGTGCATCAACGTTGTACCTCATTTGCACCTCCATGAAGGGGGCCATACAAAGCACCAACCGCTCCAGCTATAGCTGTGTACACATCAACACCGCTGCACAAACATAAGGGTGTCAATGGAGACTAAAACTTCTCAGCTTTTTGATGGTGCGAGAAAATGCCTACCTTGATGCAAGATGACGAGCAGCTGCGGTTGAGCAATTCATTTCATGCTCCGCGTGTAAAATAAAGAGAATGTCCACTACACGAGCAAGTCGAGGGTTGGGTTTGTAAGACCTATTACCTCTGCATGTTCATGGAACAAGTTGTTAACTTGCCAGCTAGATCTTATATCAATAAACAAGTATGTTATGGACCACTAGTGTCATACATCTCCCTGGATAAAGAAGGAACAATAATTGCTTTTATCCAATTTAGGCATCCCTTAAATTTTCTTTCTAGCTGGAGCTTGATATCAGAGAGAATTAAGTTAAGAAATAGAACTTACAATGAATCTAGCATGTACAAGAAGTTCTCTGCATAAGAAAGGTTGTTGGACGGAAGGACAGGTGGTCTTCCAGCCATCCTCAAGTAGGCAGCTGCAGCAATTACAGGTGCCTGCCAAAATTCAGTTAATAAGAGGATGGATTAGTGCAATGATTGTAGATAACAGTCAAGGCTGTACACACCAAAAAGGAACATGAGTTCATAATTTGACTATTTCAGCAGTTTAAGCAATCAAAGACAGTTGAGTGAAAAGCTAATAGAAATAACCTTTCCAAGGATGCGAACTATTTGTTATCCCTCACTTGTTTTGAATTGTATATATCTTGGCCCTGCATCAACATAACACACATGATCAGAGTCGCAGCGGGAGAGGGACATGGAACAACACCATTGAAATCACAACAAGCACACTCACTAGTGTTTCCTTATCCCACTACTCCGACTACGGGAGTGGACTTCCCATCCCTTCAAGAGAGAAGTATTTAGCCAGCAATCATTTTTTTCATCACACTAAACAATATACGAGCTATAAGATAAAAACATCCTAATTTTTAATATCTCTACTAATTATAGGGATGGCAAACGGAGCGGACTGGGGCAGGGCAGTTGCGGGGCAAACCCACGTAAACTGCAAACATTCCAACCCGCCCCGCCCCGCCCCACATAATAAAATATTCTAGTTTTAACCAACCCAACATAAACCCCCCACGGACCCACCCCACATAATTCTTTTTCATTATCACGAAGAAGTATCATATTGCGATTTTTTTTCTCTTTTTTATTTTTGTCATTTTCTTCTTTCTGCTTTGTCAATTTCTCTGATCATTCTACTACTTCAACATTTATTATAATTATATTTACATGACCTGTACAGAAATAAAGGGTGCTCATGAACCCAGAACTTGACAGGAAGAAACGAGTAACAAAAAAAAGAATTCACTATCTTGAATTTTACCTGTTGTTTTCTACTAATATTAGTATCATTTCAACCATGTGACTTACATAGATATTGAATGAAAAGAAAATTTAATTTCAACCCGATGAAAAAAATTTAATAATCAAGTTGTAAAACAGTGAAGATAGTCAATTGTAAAATTGTTGAAGGGAAAATTATGCAACTCTGTTTTGCTCCAAAATGTGGAGGGAGGAACCCGCCCCACACCCGCATTGAATTCCTTTGAAAAATTTTCAACCCACCCGCATAAAGTAAAATCCGCCCTAACCCGCATTAGGAAAATCTCGCCCCGCCCTCACCGCTCCCCATTGTCATTCCTAACTAACTATGGTTTGGCCTCCTTTATGTAGGGAAGATAATATAGACAAACCTAAGTTTTCCATGGCCCACCAATAGTAAAACCCTATCCAATCTAACAATAGTACATTCCTAACCTGGCACACAATTCTTCTATCCCAATAAAACTAAATACATGACACACTTTATTTTCTTCAAACATAGCCCCACTAACATGTGGAGAAGCCTAACAAAGTACACGTATAACTAAATATGTTGTTGGCATGAGACATCATGTATAAGTAGGTGTGTGAGCACCTTGTAGGCAACTTATAAGCAGATCAGTTTGTCGTTGTTCCACAAGCAGGTGGTAAGCTACTTGTAGGCACAAATAACTTGTAGTAAGACGGTAGGCACATTTAACTAGGAAGATTTTATGGAGGTAGAGGTAAATGAGTACTTTCTTACACATGTCATCAGGCATTATTAGATTACACATTGTTGAGGGTCTTGACAAACGGCTTGCGTATCGTCTTCCATCCATGACCATGTCTAGTATGGAATTCCCTATCGGGCTAGAGGAAAGAGGAATCCTCCAAAAGAATTTTAACAGAGCAAGAAAAGAAACTTTCTATCAACCTTCTTAGATCCCACACCAGACATGGAGTGGACGGGTGGATGGAGGAAGGGTACGCAAGCCTGCTATCAAGATCTTCAACATCTTACAGTCGAATAATCTTGATGACATGTGCAAGTCCGCCATAAATCTTCCTAGTTAAGTTTGTCTATCCATCTTCCCACAGGTGCTTATCCACTTACTTACAGATCTTCCCACAGGTTGCTTATCCACCTACTTACAGAAATGCCTACAAGTGATTTACCACTTGCTTGCAGAACAACAACATACTCGCTTGCTTGCAAGATGCTTAAAAGAAGCTTGCTTGCAGAACAACAACATACTCGCTTGCTTGCAAGATGCTTAAAAGAAGCTTAACCGCATATTTGCTAGTGCCTACAAGCTGCTCACACACCTGCTTCCTCGTGCTGTGACATGCCAACAACATATAGTTTTGCATGTTTATTGTTTTGTTAGTGAGTTGTTGTTAGACTGCTTCACATGTTAGTGGACCTTTTTTGAATAAAGTGTCATATATTAATTGCATGCCCAGATAAAGATTTACTATTTTTGGACAGAATAGGGCTTTACTACTTCTAAAATGATGGTCATGTAAGATAATATTTTGGCTGAAATCATCGACAGCCCCTTAAAATTGTCTGCATAATTCATTTAGACACCTCAACTAGGACATACACCTATTGAACACCTAAATTCTTCAAAATATCTTTCTATTAAACACAAAACACTAATGTGACGAAACAAGTGTATGTCACTGCTACTTGACGCATGAATAGAGCAAAATTTTATTTTTTATTTATTTTTTGTTAAATGGTACCTATTTTTTTCACTTCTGACATACATTAACTAAATAATTAAAAAATAATATTAGTTTCACATTAATCTCTTCATACCAACCGCACCACACACCCACACCCATAGCCATGCACTAACGGTCATCTTCTTTCTCCACTATTTTAATGATATTAAATTCTTAGCATTTTTTTTCGTTCTTTTTTTTTCTACATTTTTTGTAAAAAAAAAAATTGCTAATTTAATATGTGAGAAAGAAGAAAAATTTTGAACACTGGAGTTAAAAATTGATCGATATTCGTCCATCTCTATTCCGATCACTCCGATTGAACAAACATCTCCACTCATTAAACTTATTAAAGATGATATTAAAAAATTCAACATACTTCCAATCTTTCTTCCTCACGGATCTAGAAGAATGAATTTGAGCGGGGGATTTTTACTTTTGTTATCTTAGTTAACAAGAGAGGAATTCATGGTGGCTGCAGGGTTCACATGATAAAAGGAAGAAGAAAGGTAAAGGGTTATGTGGGGGGTGGGGGAGATTTTCTTTTTAAATATTTTTGTGATTAATAAGTAAAGGCGGAAAAAAAGTATTTTTCATTTTTAAAATAAAAAAATTATATTTTATTACTAGACTGGGACCATGTGCCATGTGTCATAATTTTATTTGTCATTATTTTAAGATGATGCGCGTGAATTACACGCAAAATAATTTTAAAGAGAGTTTTCGTTATATGGTCAATGGATACATATTCTTTAATATTAAA
Organism: Solanum corneliomulleri; assembly: GCA_027704805.1. Taxonomy (NCBI): domain Eukaryota; kingdom Viridiplantae; phylum Streptophyta; class Magnoliopsida; order Solanales; family Solanaceae; genus Solanum; species Solanum corneliomulleri. The sequence continues at coordinate 63,816,905 of JAKWIY010003058.1, forward strand.
GTGTCTAATAGGTAATAGACTTAATTGAGATGTCTAAGTGAATTATGCGAACAACTTTAAAGGGCTGTCGATAACTTAAGCCTAATATTTTTTATTCTTAGGTTGGTCCGTATTAAACTTTAGAAGTAGGACCCCTAGTTAGTAAATATTTCAAAAATTAAGAATCTTTATCTTAGAGCTTTTACATCTTTTAGCATTAATAAAATGATTGTTTGCTACACACTTCCGCTCTTCTTCTTCTCTCTTGAATGAATGAAAAGCCTGATCTCTTAGACGGAGTAAAGAAGCACTAGGCAAGTGCTGCTTGATATGACAAATTTTATCAAGTTAGCTAGTTGCAACTACAATAACTTCCGATGTTTCTTACATAACAAAGCATGTAAATCTGTTAGTAGAGTAGACCGAAATCTGAGGGTGTATTGGACAGAGTGTGCCACCAGAGCCCATGTCTGTCAGGAAAAGTCTGCTACTGTGATCCAATATACTGCTTAAACCGACTTTGGCAAGCCATCCTTCACGTTGCGAAGCCGGGTTTATAGCAGACCCCAGTAGTAGGAAAGCTTGTAATTCTAATGCTTGATGCCTGCCTATCAGTTGGTCACCAAGCAAAGAAAAAGTGCTAAACCAAATTTATGTATAGACTCTACTTCAAGATGAGTCCAACTCGTGCAGCAAAATAGGAGCAAGTGCTGATCCAAAGTCAACTCGTTCTCCATCACACCCTTAGTTGGGATGAACCAGTTTTTGTAAGCAATAATTCAATTTGTCCCCCTCCACCATAGTTGAGAATCATAGACTCTTAACGACAAGTTTAGGGTTAAAAAAGGATCTCAACACCCCATCCCCTCCACCCTTTGTTCCATGAAAATGGACCTAAGAAGGCCAGCAGAAGTAATTGAAGCCATAGATAAGAGTTGGACAGAAAAAACAGACTATGTTCCAGTCTCTTATTTGTAAAGAACCTTACGTATCTGGCCAAACAAGAGGCAGGACAAAAAAAGATCACTAGAGTTCACCAACTTTGTCATAAGAAACAGAAATTCATCAAACAGTAAGACCGCCATTAAGAAAGGACGGTCAAGTGGAGCCAAGAAGGAGCAACTTAAACTATCATATGGAATATGAGCATTTGTCTACAGGACATGGCTTCACCTTCCTTATTCTAAACATTCAACAAAAAACCGATAAAAGTTATCCTTACAAATCAAAATGAGGGGAAGGAACATAAAATGCAATGAATATATGTAAAGCAAAAACAGATTTTGCTCAAGCGAATGCATCGCCTGCAGATTCACATATATGCGGAATAAGCCACTGAAATACAACATCACAATAAAGAGGAAAAGGCGGTACAAAAGCAGGGGGCTTCAAAATTTTACTTACCCTAAGAACTGGATTGGCATCATAATGAAATACAGAAAAAGCACTATAGCACTAAAAAGAACATCCAATGCAATGAACACATGTAAAGCAAAAAAACAAAAGATATTGCTCAAACAAATATATTGTCCCCTGAGATATGCGGAATGTGCCGGTGTAATACAGCATCATCACATAAGAGGGGCAAAGAAGGGATCAAAAGTTGGGAACTTCAAAATTTGCTTACCCTAAGAGCTGGATTGGCATCAGGATGAAAGACAGATAGAGTACTCATAGCACTAACAAGAACACCCATCGGGTGAGCATCATGAGGCATTGACTGTATGATATCCTGCAACACAAGATTACACTGTTATCTCAGCTACTCTACACTCAAAATCACTCGAATCCAAATGTTATGCAATCGCAAAGGAACACATTAAATGTGGTCTGAACATCTGGAAAAAATATATCTCAGAAGCATAACATCTCATAATGCTAACATCCCAGTTGATATATAGCAAAATATATAAGCATAACATCACATTCCAGTTCATATATAGCAAATAATCATGCTCTCTGGAGCTAAGTTCAGACGGACAAAGGTCTGAAATAATCTATTTTAGCCACTTGACTCGCCTGGAACAACAATGCTTGAAATCAGCAAGCTACCAGATGGGGCGAATAGACAAGCATGTCTAATAGGTACATGCCCTTGGTTTTTCCAGAAGTTTCATGCTTCAAGGGGCGACACTTTTAAGATAAGTTTAGTAAGAAATGCACAACAAAGAAGTTGTAACCTGTCTGCTAAGATAATGAATAGCGCTTGAGAGTGGAACACACAAAATAAAGCTTTCTTCGAAAATTAAGATATGATCGTACCAGAACTCCTTGAGGAACTGCTGAATGATGTGAAACTGCAAACTCCCAGTCGGATAATTGGTTCTCAGATGGTAAATTACCACACACTGCATAAATCAGGTAAGGCGATTGACAAAATATAAACCATCTTATGGATCAAAACTGTGAAGTAGCATACACCAGTTTATGAAGCAGAAACTTAGAGAAACGAACTCATTTACAAAAAGCAGTTGAAGAAATCCAATTATGCATTAGAAGTGAGGCTTAAGAATCTGATCAAGTAATCAACACTTACGTAAAAGATACGCCACTTCTAAGAAGGAACTTCTCTCAGCCAACTCTTCAATCGGGTAACCTCGATACCTTAGAACCCCTTCATCACCATCTATGTAACATATTGATGAACGAACGGGTGCAGTGTTGAGATAGCCCGGATCATAAAGCTTGAGACCCTTATCATTGTATCCAGTAGTTATCTATATAACAAATTAATAGTTACAGTATATATACAAAAAATTAAAATAATAATCAAAACAAATACCACTAACTACACAACGCAAACAAGCATAGAAGCTTACTTTCTTAAAGTCGGTAGCTTTAACAGTTCCTTCCTCGGTTACCGGAACCTGATACTTCTTACCGGTCCTCTCATCAATGATTGTCAAGGCGCCTTTCAGATTAGGCGGCGGCGACACGGCAGCGGTTGGTGCAGATACAGAGGAAGTTTCCAGAACAGGGGAGGAGAAGGAGTAATCGGCGGCGAGATGAGCTGTGATTACCGATAATCGACTTCGAGCAACAGCTGAAGATTTCCCGCGCTCCATTAGTTTTACTAATAAATTCAATGGTTCAGTTATTTGTGATCTTTGAAAAATGCATATTGTGCGTCTAGTGTTTAATATATGAAACAAAATTTATAAATCTTGTGATGAGGACGTTCATATTCTAAGCACGTGTAGTGCTTTATTTAGCTCCAACTAGTTATATATATCCATTACGTGGCATTTTGCGATTCGGTGTAATTTGGCACTAGTGCATTTTGAAAGTCGTGCATGTTGAAAGTCGTGCATGAAGTTACAAATTTTATTAATCAAAGATAATACACATGTATTTATGCATGGTATCCAGAAAAAGACGATAAAAATACATTAAAAAGTAAGTTTGGAATTTCGAAATGGTACATTTTCAAGAACTTTTGATGTGGATGTTCATATTCTGACATATAGGAATTGCATTCATCATCCAACAAAACTGAAAAAGAGATTACATACAAAATTACAGAATGGGTAACAGCAGAATAAAATTGAGAGCTATATCGTAACTTAATCTAGAGTTTCATCCTTCTTGGCTGATTTTGTTCCGAAAGCGATGAAATTAACACTGATGTCATCGGACAAGGACCAGCGACCCGTGAAAGGGTTGTATACAAATCCAGCCATCTCTTGCACCTGTAAAATGCAGAAAGATTACTCTTTCAAATGGGCGAAAACAGATAGATATTGACTTGATTAAGATACAGGTGAAAAACAGAGAAGCATGTTTAATCCACTTGCCGATATAGAAGCGCGCTGAAGAATGAGGACTAGTTCTTCTGGGGTTAGAAAGCTTGACCATTGATGTGTACCTTTGGAAGCTGTAAAGTCCAGTTATAACATTAGCAATTTGCAATTGTACAACCCTCCAAAAAACACACACAGACATAGGAAGCATGGCTGACAAGAACACAACAATCAGTAGAAAATTGCCTTTTGACATGGCTGCTCTTATGTACAGATAATGCTAGTATATATCATCGAGATGAATCCTAACAAATAGAGCAAAATGAGTCCTCAAACGTAATTGGAATACTTTGAAGCATAATCAAATTTGAATCAAGGACATAACATGCTTAACAGAATTGTTGCCATTTACACTCGTGATAAATCAAGAACATTAAATGCTCCAACATAAATTGGAAGTTCGATTTGTGCGAGAGAATAACAATACGTAGAACTATCTAGACACACCTTTCATACACCTTCCTCTATATATTCAAAGTGAACTAACAAATCTCACATGCACAAATATCATATATGCATATCTATGGGAGCATTTAAGTTTTGCAAGGCATCAACCAAAAATTACCAATAGAATTTAGAAGATCCACTAAATATATTTACCCAATGTAGGAGATACTCTGCTGCAACGATTGCCGTTGCATATGCTCTCATTGAACGATTAATTGTTGATATCACTGTAGCACCACCAGGAATGGTCAACGCTGATAATGATTTGCAGAATCCAGCAGGATCTGCTACATGCTCAATCACCTACAAAAGAGGCAGAATAAGATGCACATACTAGAAGAGATCAGATCGGAAGTTGGGTCCTCTTAAGAGGGGAGATTAGAATACTTCGATATTGCCCCAGTTGTTACATTTTTACTCTTCACCAGTCAGAATTCCTTAGATACACAAACTAGAAGAGATCATATCACATACATCCCTCCATTTGTGTCAGTATCTGTCCCTGTGTAACAGACCTGTGAGAGCTCTAAAAGCCTCCAATTACTAGACTTTCTAAAAGATGGTCAGGTAAGCTTGTGCAGACCTTGACTTTTCTAGCGGATACCTGCTACCTTTTACTAGGGGACCTAGATTATTCCAACGGGTACCTGCAACCTTTCACCAGCACATGAATCAGGTAACTCTGCCCACAAAGGCTTCAGCAAATAGAAAGAAATCATTTAGCATTGTGGTATTTGTTAGGATTTGACTCCTACTCTCCAAGGTTTTCACCCACTCCATTGACCTCTAGACCACACCCTTGGGTGCCAGTTATTAGACTTGAGCAAGTGCAACAAAGCTATAAAAGCATAGAACTGCTTAAAGGACCAAGCCTTTTACACAATGTACTATGTTAACTTCAAATAAATAGTGGAAGTTTTGCAAAGCAAAAGGTACAAATGATATAAGTACAATCTACTAAAACAGATGGATTGTACTGAAGATAATAAATCTTTGAACAAAGTTAGCTTATCACTTATTAAGTCATACCTCTAGCGCAATCACAGCATCGAATTGTCTCTGTTCTTCAACCAGGCTTTCTGTCGACATAACATTCAATAGGGTCATTCTTCGAAGAATAATCTTTGATATTCAACTAAATTGAGATTTTAAATAAAATAAGAGAATTCGTTTTTCTTCAAATCAACAGATGTGTCAATAGCTAAAATTGTTAAACACCATAGCTGAAAAGTACGTAACAACATAAACAAGAACGAAATCATTAAAAATTCCATGTCCTTGTGACATAGACTAATCTCCATATAACTAAAACACTTGAGCTTGATTCATGATTTCCTTTAACATTTTAAGTAGCTGGTATGTAACTTAATTAGGCACAAGTTGTCTTGAAAAAGGTCTTTTTTCTACTATAAAATGAGATGGATATGTTTTTTTTCCAGGAAAGAGGACATAACTACAAAGAAAAGAGTCTAAAGAATCTAAAGCACAGACACAGAAGCAACTAAGTTCACCACAAAATCATCAAATCACACATCTTTTTTTTCACCAGGAATCTCACACACTGATATTTTTGCAAGTCCAAAAACAGTTCCAATCATTGAACACATGATAATTCAACTAAGTTTTCACAGCGAGAAAATAACCAACCACACAGTTGAGTGAAAACGGAAATTAGGGGTTATAACAACTACAAAGCTGAATTATCATGAAGCTGCAACTAATTAGTATGCAATCATGACCAATTACCCACCTTCCATACTCTCCATAAAGGAGGAGGAGGTTAACCAGTGATGATAATTGACCATGAACTACCCTAGGAGTCTCTGTTATGGTTCATGCAGCTAAACGGCAGTAATTTCACACTATTGCAGCTTATATTGGAACTACAAAAAATAAAAATTGCAAATGGATATTGCAATAACATACAACAAGTTGGTCATCTGTCACTTCAACTATTTTGGAAAGAAAGTGAGGCTTTGCTAAGATGCCAAAAATTCATTTCCATTTGATAAGTTGAGCATGATTAAACCAGTGCTTGATCATTAACATGATTCATAACAAAAACCGATGTTATGCAGACTCGTTTTCCTATTCTTTACTAAAGAAGGCACCAACATGATAAAAAAGAAAAGATAATGTCTGTTCATTGTATATCGAGATAAAAGATTAACATGCACATATAGAAGTCACCAATATTTGGACTAAATTCTCATCAAACAAGTATGGCATGTACCAGCTGTTGTGCACCGATATTCAATTGAAGAAGTTTGTGGATCCAAATCCTGAAAGAAATATCAGCATTCATAAGCATCCACCATATAGCGTGTATACGGGTTTGACTGTCACAATTCAAAAACTATCTGTTTAAAATAGCACTCTAGCTTAACAAACAGCAAATCTATTGCTGAGATAGTGCTAATCCTACCATTGTATATAATGAAAGTAAATTAGTTCTACGAAATTGCTTCAACTACTTCATCAACAACATTATTTTAGAGAATATGCTCTAGTAGGTTCTAGAACTTCTGTTGTTGCATAAAGACACAATAGTCCTTGAAAATTTTGACACAGGCTCAAGAGTTTTGCTTAGGCTGTTGGAAGGACAAGTACATATATTATATATATAAGGATATACTGAAAATATTTTTTTGGATAAAAAAAATAAGGAAGTCAATAATATTGGTTGAATACATATACCAGGAGATAATATCCTACACATATTATATTGAATACCAAGACAACACAGCCACATGGACTAAAATTAGGTATTTTTGCAACTTAAATGCGATCTTTTGAACATGATTTAACTTTACACCCTTTTGGTTTTAGTATATCAACCATGGGAACGCCTTGGTGCAAATTTTGTCGGTGAAGCTCCAGAACATCACAGCTTATATGAGTGCAGGGAAACAATAGCATAAAGGAATTATCTGGCTTGTTCCCAGTTTGTGCAAAAAGGAAAACTCATACAGTGGAAGAGGCAAAAAGAACTGTGCCATTTTCTTTAAAATATAACAGAATCTATACATAACGTCTAGTTCTATCTTTACTAAATAGGTAACTTGCCAACCCATGGACCTTCTAATGTGTAGTAATGTACAACATCAGTTGTGAGACTAACAACAGGATTTCTATCCTGGAAGCACAAGACACTGGTCCTAATGAACCCAAATCTATTGATTCATCTCCACCCGAAAATGCCTAGGCTTTGACCATTTCTTTAATTTTCAAATTGCCTAGAAGGAATCAAAAGAAAGATCTTGTTTCTTCAACATATTTTTATCTCTAGTGGACCTCTAAGTAGGATTCGAACCAAGATGAATAAACATCGTATGAATTTTTTCTTGCACTTGTTGTCAGTATTGACTACCTCTAATTAGGCAATGAACATTCAAGTGATCAGTTCAAAACCCTTCTAAATTTTTAACTTTTCTTCCATCATAAGCACTGTGACCTTCAAAAGAACTATAATTTGACGAAGCAAAATTGTATTTGTCCCTCAAGGTGAGGAACCAATAAACTACGAATCAATATAAGACTAGTCAATTTTGATGCCAAAACTCATGATATCTCAGGTATGGGAAGATCCTTAAACTGTACATTAACCAGACAAGCAAAAAAAAAAACAGCAGTTTAATGGTGCATCCTGGAAACATTCAAGTAAACATACCGCATGAAGGCGAGCAATCTTAATATTTTTGTCTACAGCATCAACTCCCGTGACCGTAGCTCCCATTCGAGCCAAAGGCTGAATTAAGAGTAAAAATGAGATGTGTGTGACTATATGCAGCATGCTTAATATAAATATTCACTTCATTGAGTGACAAAGACTGTCTTAGTCTAACTAAGCTAACAATAGCACTTAGAAAAATATTAGGCTAATAATGGTAATCACAGGAGAAAAATATTCTGCCATATGCAAAGGTAAAGGTGAACTCCAATAGAATATTAAGCTTGACAAATGTATACCTCAGATAAAATTCCGCCTCCACAACCAACATCAACAAACTTCAGTCCTTCAAAAGGTCTAGTGCAATTTGGATCCTTTCTGATACAATACAAAAGTTTTAGCCTCCAGAGATGCAAGAAGAGTGAAAATAAGGTGGAGCTCCTAGGGAAATTTGGATCCTTTCTCAGCTATACTCTCCTTTTGCTTATCCATTACCTTCTCTATCCAATAGTGCTATTTATAATCTCCTATTCATATTACATTTCCTTTCCCCTTTTCTCCCATACTGTACTATTAATTCCTTTCCTAACAACCCCCTCTAGTCTCAGACCAGCAAAGGCCAAAAGAATGTCCATTCAAATCATGAAATTCCCTCATAAGAGCAAATATAAGTATAGTTCGCGAAAAGAAGAATATGAACAACAAATCTAGCTAAATCCTTCTCTAACACAAGCGACATAATCCCTTCAACTTCAACATTATTATACAAGCATCAAACATTGGTCCTAAAAATAGAGAACGCCAACAAGTACTAAATGAAATATGAGATAACTCTTTATATGCAATCTAATCTTTCAGACATTACATCCTCAATACTACCTGAAGTGCCGACAAAGAGTGGACCTAATAAAAGCAAGTCTTGTAGGGTTCATCTGATGTAATGGCTTAAAGGGTCCCTCTGCATCCCACCTGATTTAGCACAGGCGCATAATTGAATTCAGTATATCAAAGTGGAAAAGCAAATCAAATGAAAAAGATTCAAAATTGCAATTCCAAAACTCCCCCTCAGTCATTATTTATGGGACATTTTTCCTTACAGAGTTAATATGACTAATTTCAAAGCTAAATTGGAAATATTTTTAAAATTTAAAACTTTAGACATTCAAAAATTATACTAGTTCATCTCATATATATATTGGTATCTACGCCTCAATTTCAAAGTATTTCAGGTCCATTATATGAATCCTCAATAACCATTTCAACTCCATTTGAGCCCATTCATTCCAATACCAAAAAAAAATTGCGGAAACTTTGAAAATTAATTACCAGGTTTCGGCAATGGCAGAGAATTTGGCAAGTTCAAATTCATTGAGAGAACTTGAAGTTGTAGTAGAAGTATTAGGGGATGGAGGAGGTGGTGGTGGAGGATTTATCGGAGTTGGCTGAGAAGCTTCGGAATAAGATCGCCATGCTACATGATTTTGTGAGGTGGAGAAAATGGAAACCGGGTCTCTGAGTTTATCAAAACGGACGTCGCTGAGTTGAGAGACTCTACAGAGAGATCTCAGTCGGTTCAAAACGAGCTTCGAAGCCATGAAGAAAAATGGTGAAACGTGGAAGCTATAAGAGACCAACAGTTTAGTGCTTAACTGCTTATTATGTGTTGCACTGTTAGATGGCACGTCATAAAATTGGGCCTGGGTTGGGTCATTGGCCCAAGCCCAAGTGATTTATAGGGAAAATTACATTTAAAATATACAAATACCCAAATATACAATTATGACTTCAATAACGAGTTAATACCTCATATGGTCACTCAACTATGCAGTTTTCTCTCAGAAAGTCACTCAACTTTCAATTTTCACTCAAAAGTCACTCAATTATGCACTTTTTCTCAGAAAGTCACTCAACCTTAAATTTTAACTCAAAAGTCACTCAATTATCCACTCTTTCCTCAGAAAGTCACTCAATCTATTAAATTATTTTTAACTAAAATTTTTTGGTATTAATTATTTATATAACAAATCAAAATTTTTTAACAATAAAAATACCATTTAAACCATTTAGTGATCCATCCACGTAACCCGACCCATTAAAAAACATGATACGACCCATTTTATTTTGTCTTTAATCCTAATTCAAGGTTTAAAGAGAGGGATTAATTTATGATTAAAGATAAAATAAAATAGGTCATATCATATTTTTTAATGGGTCGGGTTAGGTGGGTGGATCACTAAATGATTTAATTTATTTTTTAAAATTTTTGATTTGTTATATAAATAATTAATATCAATAAATTTTAATTAAAAAATAATTTAATTGATTGAGTGACTTTCTGAGGAAAGAGTGGATAGTTGAGTGACTTTTGAGTTAAAATTCAAAATTGAGTGACTTTCTGAGAAAAAAATGCACAGTTGAGTGACTTTGAGTGAAAATTGACAGTTGAGTGACTTTCTGAAAGAAGAGTGCATAGTTGAGTGACCATATGAGGTATTAACTCCTTCAATAACTATACAAATTTACTAATAAGGCAGTTATTGAAGCAATAAATATACAAATAAGCTAAAACTAGATTATGAAATAAAAACATGTAACAATAGTTAAAAAGCAATACTGGATTGTCAACATCTTTAAAGATTATTTTCATGAAATAATCAAAATGAGGATTCAATACAATTCACGTAAAAAGAATTTGTATAAATTATATAAAAAAAAGGGTCTATACAAAATTAAAGCTACCTATCAAACTAAATTATACTCATGGAATGTAATTATGTAAACAATACACATTTAATGTTATTTCATCAAATAAGTTTGTCGTGAGATTTTCTCTATTTTAATCAGGAAAAATTATCTAAATACACAATTTATGTAGTTAACTATATTCTCAAAAATTCTCTATCATTTGCAGAAATTCATATTCTCTTCTATTTTTGGATATATTGGTCGAACTATTTTACTTGATATATCGAGACGTTGAATGATGTATTTGAAATTGAAACGTGATGTATCCGGGCGTTTAAGGATGGATCCAGATTCCATCAAATTTAAGAATTTTTTGTAATTTGAAAAAGAGTAAGAATAAACTATAATTAACTCTAACATTATGAACTTTGTGTAAATTTCCAAAAGCACTAGACTTAGTTGAGTACAAAAATTATGTATCGTGTTGAATTTGCGAGTAATTTCACCATTTATCTCGTGATTATTTCTTATGTTGTGTTATGATTGATGTATTAAAAATAACATGCATTATATAATTTCTAAATGAAACTATTTGCTTACAACATCAATCTTTTCTACCATGATTTTTCTATGTATATAGCATACTACCTAATAGAATGGTACCAAACAAGATACGTTTTCAACCTATGTATGTACATACACCTTATTTACTGTTAAAGTATGTATAACAACTAATGCCTGAAAATTCATGTTATTAGTAAAGCAAAAATTTTAATGTATGCATTAGCATAATTAAAGACAAAATAGCTGCTCAAAACATTTTCCACACATATATATATTATAAATCACTTCGTAAGAAATATAAACATAACTAATTATAACTTTTAACACTATTTTTATAAATCCTATCGAATGACCCATAAGTTTTACGTTTAAATGGTACAAACTTTACAAATTGATAGGATTTGCATCGACTCATTACAAGCTGTTAAGCATTATTAATAACGAAACAAAATCAGTAGGAAACACCAGTAATCTGGCCACAGGCACAGACACAGATGACAATCCAATGGTAAAATAGACATCGTAACAGTAACACACTTAGCTGATTGGTGGGGGAAAAATTATAGACTATTTTAACTAAGAAAATAGAAAAAAACAAAATTCGACTTATCAAAGCTTTTCCCAATTTGAACATTCTAAAAGAAATGAGAAGTGTAACAATCTTACAAGGAGGAATATAAATAATACAGAGGACAATCCACCACACGACATTGTTATCGTAGAGAAAGTGTTTACGCCTTAATCAAAACAAAGGAGGTGAGGATCCTCACATGCTGCGGGCAAGTCAGGAAATTGTCCGAATAATGACACTGCAGCTAATTGGCTGTAAGTACTAGCTCTTCTGCCTCCTGATGTGTATGCTCTTGGTCAGTGAGACAAAAGGTCGCATCGATTGTAATACTGAACGTTAGGTTTCAGACTTTTAAGAAAACATCCGAAGGAAGTTGTTGGCATATGCCATTGGTTTGACATCAGGATGTGGCTGCATACGAGGTAACGCAATGAAGATGACAAGAGTTAATCTACAGTGTTATGATGATAACATGGTAAAAACAACTCATGAGGCAACCCATTAAAGGAGATGAGAATAAAAGTGTTAATATCAAGGAGTAGAAGGTCATTTCAAGATAAAAGTCACTAACCACTGCTGAAAATGTCACAATATTTGGCTTCATATCGGGAGCCTCAAATCGTATAAAAGCACCCTTGTTACCCATCTGCAACAAGCGAAGTGCATTTGAGAATATTGAGTAAAACATTTCCATTCACATCAAAGAAACTTCATATAGGACATGACAGTGTATTAGTCATACAAAGAAATTACTATAAAACTGACTTGTCCACGTAAATTGTCACAAAAAAGTAGCAGATATTATGACTATATCTGTACATATTGAAATCAGTTTATGTACTTGAAAATATATTAGATGCTAAGAACAAGACTTGCAATGAAACTGGACACCACGCCATCTGTGCAAATATGTCCACAACACCATCTATCGAAGTTACAGACAAAGTCAACATCTAACAAATTCCAAATCTACCTTGAAGCAGAAAGTCATCATTTCCCATCATTTTAAAACAACTAAATGAAGCAAAGGACTACAAGTTGTTTCAATACTAAACTTGACCGATAAACAGTGTCATTAAAAGCAAAAAACCTCTAAGATCCGTTGGGACTTTAAGCGCAAATAAAGCATAAACTTTAATGAAGAAAAAGCACAAAGGGAGAAACAATATATATATATATATATATATATATATATATATATATATATATATATATTCCAAGACTAATAGTTATAGCATGAATGACAAATATATGAACAAAAAGATTACGATAAAATGAAATGCCAACATCTCGCCTCTTCAGAAGAGGCTCATTGGCAAGGAAAAGCATGTCGTAGAACCTTAATGACGACATTGAGGCGAGGCGAATCGCTCAACAAGTATTGAGCCTCGCTTCAGCAAGCCTTTAACAACAGTGCCGACAAATCACAGATATACAAGATCTATACACACCGGAAACTCTGCAGTGATTTTGATGAAGTGCTACATTTCAACCTAAAGGGACTTTTGAGGCAAAGGTGTTTTTTTGACTTGCAAATTGAGACTTTAATTGAACTAAAGTAGGATGAGCTCAAATAAACTCTTGAGAAGGGAATACAAAGACAAATTACCTGGTCACAATAATTGGGAGCGGAAAACACCGTAATGAGTTTGCCATCATGCTCAATCTCATAACCTTCATCCTTCACTTCATGAGATCGGACCACTAGATCTGCAAGCACCCACACATGTTAACATCAAATATTTGTGCTAAAATCCATCAAGTGAATAAAAATAGACAGTGAAATGTCAATCCTCTACACCGTCAAACAACAGAATAAGGGAGAAAGAAAAAGATTAGTACCTAGATTATTTTCCTGCAAGAATCTTTTAGTTACGTCTCCCCCGAAAGAAAGACCAACACCTCGTTTACTAGGTCCTCTACCAGGCTGAGGTTGCGGATCACTCCACAACAATTCACACATTAACCCTGAAAGAGATCAAATGAAGCCCCAATTATAACCTAAGGTCCTAAACAACTTGGTCATGTTTATTATGTATGACCAAGGTACAAAAAAAAAATAAGCAACATATATTTAATAAGTCAGAAAACTGATGATGACTTATCAAAGAAGTAAGTCAATACATTAATACTAACTGAGATCAAGCAGAAATGCAGAAAGCTTCAATTTGTTTGGCCAACAAAAGCATCGATAAAGACCAGAATAGTTGCCTTTATTTCAAAATAATAGTCGTGTCTGGACTCAAAAGTATTTATTAGCATGTATCAAGAAAGTGGCTTGCAGAAACAATGTGTAATGATGATAACTACCGAGCAAATGAGAATGGTAGTTCTGATACACAAACTTGCATGAATAGTTTTTCCGAGCTTTGTTTGAAGAGATTATAAGACGATTAATGGAGTATTAAGTAGCTTAAAACAGAATAATTAGTATAGATATAGCATATTGAAAGGACATCATACATGTACAATTCTCTACTTGCATCAGAACTTACCCTCTTCTGGGGGCTCACAAAACCGATCAATTGCTCTAATATCAGAGAGCTTCACACCATCAACACTAAAAAGACCTCCATGTACTACAAAGACTTTCTCATTTATGACATGGGCCAAAGGTAAGCAACAGAACACTTCTGCAAAGAGTTCCACAAATATTTCACTCAACTTGGATCTGACCTCGCCCTCAAACCCATATATTTTGTTCATGCTCTTGCTTTCATGATTTCCTCTCGCCAGGTGTATAGCTGAAAAACTGAAGTTGTTAGCAAGATACAATTGACCCATCTGAACAACATCTACACACCGACTGAATAATTGGAAGAAAAATAAAACACGCTACTTCTTAGGTCGTGCTAGTATAGAAGGAAACAAAATCTTAGCTTTGATTAGAGCTTGATATATTGCAATATCAGAATCTCAAATAAAAGCATTAACACACCACTTAGATCTAAATGGGACCCAAAAGGGACATTCACTGTTGGGTCTAATTGATGTACAAATAAAAAAGAATAGAAATAGAAAACGAGTTCAAGGAAAAAGAAAAATGACTCAAACAGCTTACATCTAAAAGTGACCAAAAAGGGACATTCATTTTCTTGTTAGATCTAATTGATGTACAAACAAAGAAGAGAGAGAAAACAAAAATGAGTAAAGGAAAATGAGCAATGATCAAACAGCTTACATCTAAAAGGGATCCAAAACGGACATTCACTAACTTGTTAGGTATAATTGAATTACAAATTTAAAAATAAAGAGATAGAAACAGAAAATGAGTAAAGGCAAATGAATACCAACTCAAACAGATCACTAAGGTAAAAAATAGGGGACTGGACTTGCATCCAGAAAACCTTCAAGTTCCACCCAACCAATACTAGGATATTCACTTACTTGTTAGGTATAATTGATGCATGAATTAAAAAAAGAGATAGAAATAGAAAATGAGTAAAGGCAAATGAATACCAACACAAACAGTAGCTAAGGTAAGAAATAGGGTACTGGAAAACTTGCATCCAGAAAACCTTCAAGTTCCACCCAACCAATACTAGGTAGGAGTAATAATATAAAAGAACACACTTGCAACATTGAAGATGAAAAGAGCAGGCGATCTACCTGATGGACACATGCACTTGAAGGCAAATAATGTCAATATGACCTCTAGAGAGAAAGACCCTCTATCAACAAAATCACCATTGAACAGATACTGATTGTCTTCTGATGGAAGCCCATTGAGCTCGAAAATATTTAGGAGGTCATAAAACTGTAGCAACATTAGAAGATGAACAAAAGTTCAGCCAGTAGAGACTTATTGCTGGCAAAAAGAAGCAAGTCATTCCGCCAAGCACAGAAATAGAACACCCAGCAAATTGTATTATCACTATATATAAACAGCAGGAAAGAGAGAATAAAGGACTAAATGATATATCTTGCAGCACATATCTAAAGTCAAACAAGTGTTCTTAAGGATTTGCTCCTTAATTAAACCAGAAAAAACAATTACTTTACTAAATCTAACCCTTTTGTATTTTTCTGGTCAAGAGTACTCCATTTAGCTTGACAATGACAGGAGCAAGTCAAAATTCCATTCACAAGACCAACTTGGGTGCATGTAAAAGGGGTTATCCAAACCTCTGCTCAAGTCGATCATATTAACAACCGCTGGCAACTCCGATAAAGAAAGCAAGGGATAGCAAGAGATGGAGGTTGAGGGTGAATCGTGAGAAAAAGATAACACGTTATATAGAGGTTTTTGGTACAATGATTGAGGAAGAGCCTGAAACAACCGAAGATCGAATTGGTCTGGAAGTGGGTTAATCCACATGGTTGTCAACAGTTCAAAGGTAGAGGGGTTTCTTAAATTCCTCTCAGAAGGAGGCGCGGGCCATCAGACCAAGCAAAGATGGTGTTTCAAAAGTATGGAGTAACTCACTGGTCGGGCAGACACTCAGCGTTGGTGTTGGATACGGTCTGGATTAGACTGGTTGCCTTGCCAGTTCAGTTCTGAGCCAGAGCTTCCGAGGATTTTTGGAAACAGGCCAGTGTTAATCGAAGTTGAAGAAGACACAAGATTGAAGCTGGATAGGAGGTTCATGATACGTAGAGACTAAATACAGACTCCTTCAGACCTTCACAGCTCTTAACGGAATAAAGTTCAAGAGCTTTTATTTTATACCATTCCTCTTGAATGGAAAGAGAAGTGCATTCCAGATATGAAGGTCCTAGTCTGGTTAAAGGGAAGGTGAAAAGGCTTCCTAAAGTAGGGAGAAAAGGCTTATGGTGCGCGAGTGCGTCATCAGGCAAATCCAAACTCAGATTCCAGTGAAGAAGGGGACTAAGATGTTTCACGAGTGGGAAGAGAAAAACAAGAGGAAGGGCCTGCGGTTCAGATATGTATGATAGGCCTTACGAACTAAATGCCATAGCAGTAATATTTCAGCTCAAAAGGAATTATATTCTTTAATTAGGGAGGGGGCGAAAAGGGAGAAATACAAAAAAGGGAACATGCCCACGATCTTTAAAAAGGTTCCAGCGCCTTCAAATTGCTAACAGGTTAAAGACGTATAAAAGCCACTAACATCCCTCTTTTTTTCTGACAAAAGGAATCAACCTTTATGTTTCTCCAAATAGATCAGTGAACCAAGCAGCAATTTTTTTAAAGAAACAAGAATTTTATGTTTTAGTTATTCTTGCATGTGGGAGCATCACTAGCAAGCACCAGATAGTTCTACGCCTTCTATAAATGCACGTGCCTCAGTCAATACCATATGCTGACGTAAAATCTTGTTCTAGAGGGCTGAAATGAAACTGGAAGAGAACAAAAAGGACAAGCAAATGATAAAAATAACAGCTACAAGCTATAAAAAAGGCATCCGTCATCAGGATATCATTACCTGACCATGTACATCACCACATACAGTGAAGTGCTTCCCTTCGGGAACAACAATGTCAACAAGGGAGGGCAGTGCTCGCAACATTTCTCTTGTTTGCAGTACTATTTGGTAGGCATACCTGTCAAAATAGAGCAAATGTTGAAAGATTAAGAGTGTTTCAAAAATAAAGAGAAGATTACACCATTCAAACGAAACATACCTCTTATGTAAGTTCTTCTGGTTTTTGAAGTCATCCAGCATCTTCTTCACAAAATCTAATGTTACAACATCTCCCTCTATTCTTGCACCAGCATATTGAGGCTCCACCTCTACAATTTAAAGAACCAAACTGGCATGTAAATTCAGGTGAAACAAAGGGAGCAGATTTCTCATTAACTGGATTAGATGAAGTAGAGAGTATTAATAAAGCTTAAACCACTGAATGCAAGTTCCCCAGCACAGTCTTGACACCAAGAGGTGGTCTTACTATGTAAAGACACAAATCATGGGGTACAAAGAAAATGTCACGCAAACTCTAAGATTTCTCAATATCATATGTAAAACAGTACTGACACATAAAAGCAAGGAAGAGTCAGAATGACAAGGATCAAGACATGCACACAGCCACATGCCCAATCATCCTAAAAGAATCCAAATTTAAAGGTAAGAAAGGCGAAATAGAACCAGCAAACTAGCAATTACTGCATAGTGCATACATAAAGCTAACACAGCAAGGGATAGTTTGAAATGGGAATTTATAGCAATTACAACGTAAATGATTTTGGTAAGTGTATAATTACAGAATAAGATCCTGACTGAATCCCTAATTTTTTTGAAACTGATTGAATCCCTAATTACTGTCAAGAAATTTAACCTTTGCATAAAATCCAGCATTAATTTAGACAATGCTTGGTCGCTACTTATGTTTTTGGCATAAACTTTTTTGCTACTTATGTTTTTCTCATAAATAATATTTGCATAAGACACAAGTTATGCAGGAATCCATGAATTATTTTATACCAGATATGATGTGGAATAAGAATGTGGGGATTAGTAATCCATGGACTAAAAACATTAAAACGACATCATAATAATAAATAAGCTCTTTTTTTTGTTTTAAGAAGTAAAAACATATTTCATGATATACATTTTACACTATTTGGAAATATATCAAACTTAACATTCAAGAAGAAAAAATTCTTAGATTATTAATCTCTTTGTTACTTAATCCTTACATTACTAACCCCTGAAAATTTTGTCTCTAAACCAAACAACCCCGAAAAGCATAAGGCAAGGGATGAATGTCTTCAGCAAGGGGCAGCTAAGAACTCTAAGCCTGAAGTTCAAAAGGAGACCCACAGAGCAAAACGCTACTGTCTTACTTACCAAAGAGAATCTTCCCCATAAAATACAATAACAGATGTGCCAATAATTGAAATGTATCACGTGAATAATGAGGCAAGAATCTATAAGTCGCTCTGAGTAATATAAGTACTAACTTATTAGAAACTTTAATGGTTAGAAAGTAAAGGATGATGTGGTACTCTAGGCAAAACACTTAAACCTGTGACTGATTTTAGAAATCTATTTTCTGAAGAGTTCACACCATACTCATATGGTCCTCAGAGAAGGCCAAAAGAAGCAAATAACTACTAAGAATGCTGAATATACTATGTAGAGGGTGGAAAATGGTTTTAGTTGGAACACCATGCTCCTAGTAATTTCATACATAGGACATATCAATTGAACAGGAACAATTTTCAATCAAATGCAACGCAATGGAATGTAAATAAATATGAGCATTTGCTCTAGGTTGCAACTAGTCCTTATTCAACTATTCCGATTATGATGGATGTCCATTTTGCGAACTACCACTAACTTGGGTGTTTACTAGTTCAACATTTTTTCTTATAAAGACTCAAACCTAATTCAAGTGTTCGACTCTTGGTAAAGAAACCATCACTGCAACGTCCCCAAAGAAATGTTATCAAGACCACCAATAAGGCTGCCGAAGCTGCTGCTGCAACCATTGTGGCTGCCTTAGTCCCCATATATACCACCAGAACTCCCATTAGTGCTGCTGCCGCTGATACAGCAGTTGTTTTGGTGGGAACATATGATGAGCCAGGGCCTGATCCTATAAGGATGAAATAGGTAAATTTTACTATTAAAATTTACTTTTATAAGAATGAAAATTATATGGACTAACATGAAAGGTTGAAAGTTGACTAAGCTTAGAGATTCTTATTTTGTCTTGTTATTTCAAATGAAGGTTTATTGTTCAATAATCTAAAGGACAAACCCATGTTCAATTCAGGGGGTCATTTAACTAAAAATCTACTATAGTAGTTGCCAAAATTTGAGTTAGGGGGTTCAGCGTTTCCTGAAAGGGACAAGAAGTGTAAGTAATGGCTAAATTTGAACTAAGTAATTGGAAGTACTTCGTGAACAACATCTTGTAATGTTTTATTTACTTGCACATAGTAAACAAACAACATACATCTTCGCAACCAAACGATAATGTCGAAAAGATCAAAGGGATTTATTCTTTATCTTGTTATGGTTACTTCAGAGCATTTGAAAGAGGTTGGGAAGAGAAAAGAAAAGTTCCACATGGACAAGTCAACATTTTCTACCATCTATCCTAGGCAAAATTGATGCCCCCGCACATTCTCAAACTTTTCAACAAAAACCATCTAACCAGTACCTATCAGACGGAGAAGTGAGACCTAAACTACTGATGCATCAAACTTCACAAAAGAGGTGCAAACCTCTACTAATAAGTAAATCTCATGGCAGTAAATTCAACATTTCAAGGATATTGAGAAATTCTCATCCCTCAATTAATGAATCCAATGTGTATGGCAACAAGCAGCAGTAAATTAAGAAAGGAAAGGGAAAGAAGCATTTTTCCATTGTATTAACCATGTCCTGCACCTTGTGAAATGCCATGACATGTAATGCAAGAAATTTATCCAGCAACTATAGCCATAGATGAGACAAGAAAACATAGAGGAAAGCCATGCTTTGCAAAGAAATTTACTCTGTGACCAAGGTACCTTCCATGAGCATAATATAAGGAAGAAATATCAGCTTGGAGCTATCTTACCTACAGAACGATAATCAATAGAGTCAGCTACTGAACGCCTCTGAGATTGTGGGACAGAAATAGCTTCTTCAAATTTTAGCTTCATGACAGCTTTCTCACATTCCTTCAATTTTTTGGTAGCATCTGGATCGTTTGGACATAACTTCTTGACCTGAGTGAGACAATAAAGGAACACATCCCAGAATTAGCAGATTGGTAAACTATTCCAGACACTGACTAGAGAAGATAGGGGACATCTTCTGCAGAAAACTATAAAGCAGACTTCAAGAGATACATGCAAACAGCATATTCAGAGCCTATAATGCAAAGGAGACACCAAAGAAAACCACTTGGGAAACAAGACCATATAGTTTTATCAAAAAAATCGGAAAAAAAAAAAACTTTCAAGAATCAGTATTGAGACAAATAATAAATTGATGCCCTCTCTAAAAAGAAAACAACAGTCCAAAAGGATTACTTGATATCTCTTCCATTGTTGAACCACTAAATTGTTTATGGGCGAGTTACTGCTTAGATCTCAAGTATCATTTGGACATGTTTTCAAGTGAATCATAGAGAAGAATCTTCTATGATGTGGCTAATTAACCCAATGAAATGTCACAGGTATGTCATCATTTTCTCTTATAAATGTGTTAGCTAATTACATAAGCAATGATTTTTCCTCAACATTTTCTATTGTACCTAAGATAAAGCTTATAAAAAAATTGCAGCTGAAATGAGTAAAGAAGCTACAAAAAAAACAATACCAACCTGTTGAAAATCCTTGAGTGCATCTTTGAACTTCCCCATTGCCAAATATGCAGCTCCTCTCCTGTAATAACCCTGCAACCTCAGCAATTAATCACACATCAATAGAAACAAAGAAACCACAATTCCATTCCAATTCTTTCACAATTCAAATACTTACCTTTGAATATCTAGGGTCAATTTCAATAGCTCTAGTTCCATCCTGTATTGCGCTTCCATATTCCTCCAATTTGGTGTGAGCAAACGCACGGTTAGCATAGTACACCGCATTCTCACCGTTCAACTCAATCGCTTGTGTGTACAGATCAATAGCTTGCGAATACTTATGCCCTGAAAACACATTGAAATCATAAACAGACTTATTATTCATAAATCTACATGATACAACCTCAAGTTTGTGTATATTGAATTTACCTTTGAATGCTTCATTTGCGAGTTGCTTGAGTTCTTCAGCTCTGGAGGCGTTTGAGTTCTCAGCTTCCATACCGGGCATAACAATGGCGACTTGGAGGCTGGCTGAGTAGATGTTGCGTGCGAAGTCACAATACTGGAATTTTCATGAATACTCTTTTTATGGCGCTTTGGGGGTTTGTCAAAGAAGACTGAGACTTTGCTAAAGTGCTTTCAAGCCCTAGATAGTTCCGGCTCTCCTTACACTCCTCCTCATGGTAATTTTTTCTACTAGTTATTTAGTTATTAATTATTTCGAAATAAGTTAGATTATGATAATTGATAAATTATTTCATTATATTTAGAGATAAATAATTTAACATGGCTAATACCTCTAATTAAATACATAATAAAATAATTTTATATTTTATATCGAAAAGTTTTTGAATGCTTTATTATTTATTGATTAATTGTGATATTTTACTTTTATTCGAAGTTAAATTTTAGAGTTCAAAAAATATAAAGAGATTATTTTTATTTTTATATCTTAAAATATGATAAAAAGAAAATTAAAATAACTTTAATTTTTATTTACGATCAAACGTTATTTTAATTTTTAAATATTAATTCTTACTTTATGCGATAAAATTTTAAATTTTGTGATATTCATATCCAAGCTCTTAGAATAATAGTAGTAATTAAACAAATAACTTAAAAATTTACCTTATTATAAATTTTAAAATTTTCATAATGAAAGACTTTATCATAGAATAAATAACACGCCAAGATATTAAATAAGTAACTAGAGTAATAAAGATGTTTTGAGATACAACAAAATCTAATGGCAAATAATTGTTAGGAATGAAAATAAAGATTTTAAGTAGATGAGCAAATAATTGTTAGTATCAAAGAAAATACTTTAAAATGTCTTTTTTAAAAAAAAATTAAAATCACAATTTTGAAATAAAAAAAGTTACGTGCAATAATAAGTAAAGAAAATAATGTGATGATAGTATATATATATATAATTTAAATTTAAATGAAATATGGTGGTACAATAAATTAAATTATACCACGCTAATTGATCAAAAGATATATGTATATTAACTTCCTTAAACTACAATATTCATAATCTTAAAAATAAAAATACGGAAAAGGGCCTAAAATACCCTCGAAGTATTGAAAATGGTACACAATTACCCTCCATCCACCTATTGGCCCCCAAATACCCTTCACATCCACCTTTGGGTCCAAATTTACCCCTTCATTAACGGACCAAAATTAAAAATACGGAAAAGGGCCTAAAATACCCTCGAAGTATTGAAAATGGTACACAATTACCCTCCATCCACCTATTGGCCCCCAAATACCCTTCAAATCCACCTTTGGGTCCAAATTTACCCCTTCATTAACGGACCAAAATTAAAAATAATTAAATAATATTTTTTAATTACGTGGCACTCAATCATTGGTTGTAATTTAATATTTAAAATAATTTTAAACCCACCCATTTTAACTAAACCCGCCCCACTTGACCCAATTTAAAAAAATTAACCCATCTAATTAAAATATCCTAAAATCTTATTCCTCCCATTTTTTCAATTTCCATGACTCCATTGTAATTTAAGTTCTTCGGAGAAAGAAATCGAAGAAGAAGTTGACATTTTCTTCATGAAGAAGAAGAAGAAGAAGACAATAGAGTCATGGAAATTGTGAAAATGGGAGGAATAACATTTTAGGATATTTTAATTAGATGGGTTAATTTTTTTAAATTGGGTCAAGTGGGGCGGGTTTAGTTAAAATGGGTAAGTTTAAAATTATTTTAAATATTAAATTACAACCAATGATTGAGTGCCACGTAATTAAAAAATATTATTTAATTATTTTTAATTTTGGTCCGTTCATGAAGGGGTAAATTTGGACCCAAAGGTGAATTTGAAGGGTATTTGGGGGCCAATAGGTGGATGGAGGGTAATTGTGTACCATTTTCAATACTGAGGGTATTTTAGGCCCTTTTTCGTATTTTTAATTTTGGTCCGTTAATGAAGGGGTAAATTTGGACCCAAAGGTGGATGTGAAGGGTATTTGGGGGCCAATAGGTGAATGGAGGGTAATTGTGTACCATTTTCAATACTTTGAGGGTATTTTAGGCCCTTTTCCGATAAAAATAATTTTATGTATGTGAATCCTGATAACTAGTTTTGGGATATTGGGTCTGAGAAAAACTAATGATGATTTTTAGAAGAAAAAAATCATAATAATGATGATCTAATTAGTGTTCATTATTGTACTGCATTTGATAATTTTACAATTTAATGTGTTACATGGTAATAAAATTATATATAAGATTTGAAATAGTCCATTTAATAATTTTTGCACTATTATTTTCTAATATTCTAATGGGAAGTATCATTTTTCCACTCAATATCTCCACAGTTTAATTATTTGATACTTTTCTCTAATAGATAATTCATACATATTCTTATAATATTGTAATTAATATCATAAATAGATTAAAATTAGTTTCTATATATTTTGTCGGTATAAAGTTAGATACAAAATATCACAAATTATAATTAATATTAACATATTATGTCTCATAATTTAATCATCAAATTGAAAAATTATGAACTAATTTGAAAAAGGTTTACAATATAAACTCCAGATAAAAGTACATGATTCAAATTTTATCATAAATGATCCCTCATATTTGAAGGTAAGTATAAATATATAATTAAATAATTTTATTTTCTAAATTTATCAAATATTAAATGGAAAAGTGCCTAAAATATCCTTAAAGTATCATAAATGGTACAAAATACCATTCTTATCCATTCATTGACTCAAATATACCCTTCTCATACAACTTCTGTTTAAAATTAACCTCTTATTTAACGATTTTGAATTTAAACTATTTAAATATTTTTTTCAATACACGACGCTCAACTATTTGTTATAATTTAACTAACTAATATAATTTATTGACCAATCTACCATTCGCCCATTATTAATTAAACCACACCCAATTAATAATCCACTATTACAGTGAGTGTTTCTAAAAATTTGAGCCGAAAATGTCTATAAAGGTACATTATCATACATTCAAGTCCTTAATCAAAATTATAATTCAAGTGTTTAAATAAAAATTATCGATAAACTTAAAAGTCTGATTATGTTCATCTTAATTATTCATTCGTCTCAATTATGTAATGTTACTTAATAGATATTTTTTTTTAAAAAAAGAATATATTAAAGTTTTGATATTTAAAATAAATAATAAATATTTATAAAATTATATATTTAAAAGTACATGAATTAATTCGAGAGGTGCTACTTCTTTACCTTTAATCATAAATTTCAAATTCAAGCTTGAAATAAAATCCTATTTAAAGTGTTCGCCTAAATAAGAGGCTCAACCTAAATTTAATTGGGGCTTCAATTCGGACTCAATAATTTTGAATGTCATTTTTCATAAATCGATAATTTTATTGTGCTTTAGTAGTGTTTAGGGTGATTTTGATATTAGAAATGGTTTGTTAATTATGTGGGGCTTAATTAGTACAGGTGGGTAGTAGGTTGGTTTATAAATAATATTAATAAATTAAATTATATCCAATAGTTGAGCGCTCGTGTATTTTAAAAAATATTTAAATAGTTTAAATTTGAAATTGTTAAATAAGTGGTCAATTTTGAACTCAAAGGTGGATGATAAGGGTATTTTTGAGCCAATAGGTGGGTGAAAAAGATATTTTAGAGCCAATAGGTGAATTGGAGGATAATTTTATACATTTTCAATATTTTGAGAATATTTTAGACCCTTTTTCAAATATTAAATAACAAAAACTATATGAGTTCATATTAAAGTCTTTAATATTACTTAATCTATATATAATATACATGTATAATTTCAGTTTAATATAACAACTCAATAATCATTAAAAATAAATAATAACAAGAAAACTATCATGATTTTTAAACGTATAAAGGTTCATAAAATCATATGAGTATATTATAAGCTTTTATTCAATTATAAATTTTGAGATTAGATTTTAAAACTTGAAAAATTAAATTTTTGAAATTGTGATTTATAATTTTAAATTGTGTCTGAATATACATTTTATTTTTTAAAAAACAAAATAAAGTTTTATGAGGAAAAATCCCCAAAATTGGCTGAAAAAAGTTTTAAAAAAATTTAAAGATAGATTTTAAAATATTAACTTTTTGTCAAACAAATATATTAAAAAATTGCAAATTTTAAATTTTATGATCAAACTATCACCTTGTGTGGATAGTTGATGCCTATTTTATTAACCTAAATATCAAATTTATTTTTATTATTTTGTCGTTTAGTTCCAGCATTAGACAAGACAAAAAGTATATTTTGTATAATGATCAATTTGATGCTGATCGTGTTGTTACCTTAAAAAAAAAATTCCTTTCGTTTTATTTATTAATAATAAATTATTTTATTTTTTTATAATAGCACTATCTCATATCTTACTTTTCTATTAAAATTATCATTCAAATTATAGATGTGTGATATTTTATAACTTAAAAAATAATAATATCTATTTAAATATTATCTTTATTAAAATAACATAGAACAAATTAAAGAAGTTTGTCTCACTTATGTCATTTTTATTTGAGAAAAAAGATTCATCTATGTCATTAGTTGTTAATAGAAAACAATTTCAATTTTGTAAACAATTTTTTACACGTGGTCAGCTATGACTTGATCACAATATTAATTAAATTTATATATATTTTAAAAAGAAAATGTTCAAATAAACTATTGAATTTTGAAAAAGTTTCATTTATACCATTCGTTAAAAATTTGGGTCATTTATATTATTTTAATCAATAAATAATGACATAAATTAATATTTTCTCAAATAAAAATAATATAAATAAGCTAAGTTTGTAAGATACGTCACAAAAAGAGAAAATTTCAAAGATCAAAAACATTTTTAAATTTAATCTCTACAATAATATATAATACAATAAAGTGTAGATTAATGTATAGCAAATCATAAAAGTTTGATTTTGTCATTGTTGAACTTTAGCACTTTAAAATAAAGCATTTGTATTACAAAAAAAATAATAAAAAAAAGCATTTGTCTTATTCTTATACGTTTTCCTTTATGCTTCTCAACGAAAATTTCCAACTCATAGTATCCACCTTTGCTTCTCATTCGTTCTTATTGTTGATTCGTTTCAGATAGACTGTTCTAGAATCTTCTCGAATTCTTCGATTACTCATACCATAATTGCGTAAACAGTTGAAGTTTTTCACTATGGAGTCAAAGTCGCAGTCAAGGTTTCCGCTGGGTAGACAATCATCTCTAGCGCCGGAGAAAGACGACGTTTCCGACGACTCAGTTACCGCCGGCCATGGAGTCGATGAAGGTATGGATTCCGGTTTGAGGTTAATGTACATGACTAATGACGGTGATTTGGAAGGTATGGAGGAACTTTTGGACTCCGGTACCAGTGTGAACTACAGGGATATAGATGGACGGACTGCGTTGCATATTGCCGCTTGCCAGGGTTACGCTGATGTTGTTGATTTTCTGCTTGAAAATGGCGCTCAGGTGGATTCCATGGATCGCTGGGGCAGTACGGTATACTTCATTTTTACTCTGTAATTAGATATCACTAACTTGTATATACGTCTAAAAGCTGGTCAAACTAGCAGCTCAAACGCAGTTTTTGGCTAATGATATTTTGGGAATACTTCCATGCCCTTTCATCAATCCTGATTCGATAAGTGATTTACCAGCATTTTCGTTCCAGTCTAGTATTCAACTTTTCAAATCGTCTTAGACTCTTAGTCATTTGGAAATGGAATTACGGTTTTTTTGCTTATATTTAACTCAGGTAATGCCCTATTTTTTGTATAGTTAGGGTGTGTTGGTGCGCAGGAAAATGTGGAATTGGGTGCAATGGCCTTGTCTACCTTGTTAAATATTCTTTTGGATAGATTGTGCTCGTTGGTTGAGCTATTAAGAAATGCTTCTAAGCAAAAATAAGCCAATGTGAAGGTTAATATGACTTGCATGTTCTCTTAATAACACCAAAAAATATTAATTGATGAAAAATTAGTTTGATATATCACATCAGAGTTTATTTATTTATTTTTAGCTTATTATTATTTGAACTCTTGAAAGCTGTATGGGAAAGAGATGTTCCAATTATCTTGGTTTCCAAATGAGAAGAGTGTTTTAACAAATTTAGACAAAGGAGTACGTCTGTTTCTGGAGAAAATTTATGAATTCTTAGTAGTGTTTAATCATTAGTATAGTGATGCTTTGTGAACTGAGTTAGACTCCAAGTTGTACACTGATGTCTACAGAGTGGAACATATGTGTGGTTATCTTTGGGTCTATTTTTGGCTTCTCACAGTAATGCAGTGAAGTGACAAAGTATGATTAAATAGCCTCTTGCAGATGCAATATATTACAAGAATAATGATGTGGTCAAGCTTTTGGAAGTACATGGAGCGAAACCTGCGGTATGTCTCGACAACTAGATTGTACGATTGAAGTGCCCTATGGTAATATGGCATAACCATTTACCTTAGCTGTTTTACTTTTTACTTTAGGTGGCTCCCATGCATGTAGAAAATGTTCGTGAAATTCCAGAGTATGAAATTGATCCAAGAGAACTTGATTTTAGTAATAGTGTAAACATAACAAAGGTAACAACTTATTTCTCTTTGACTTCATTCTTTTGTTATTTGTGTTGTGTTATTGCATTAGATGTCTGCTGACTTTTCAGAATGGGATGCTTGCCTTTGGTAACAAGTATACTCGCATGTTTTTCAAGTTTATTGCCAAGCTCTGTTTCCTCTTTAGTTATCTTAGTTGATCAACCTGCCACGAATATACAGCATATATTTTTGTTTAGGTTTCATTATTTACCCATTCCAAATGTTATTCATCCATCGCAACATATATGACCTAATTTTGACTAGCTGGGGCATTCAGATGAGAAGGTTTAAAATGATAGTTTGGAAATTTGAAGACGTGGGATAGCTAGAAGCAAGACGCTAGTTCAACATTAAGATAACATAAAGTGAAAATTAAAATATATTACCTTAACATTTTGAAGAGGGAAAGTATTTGTGAGGTAGGCTACAGGTAAGTAGATCAAGAATTTGGGGTTGAATGAAGTATCTGCTGTTATTATTGTATTTGTTTCTGGCAACTGTTTGCTTTAATCCTACCTGTTATTTCTAACTTCTTGTCTGTTGCTATGTATCTGGGATAAAAGTAGATGAACTTTCAATACTGCAATATATTTTCATATCATATTAAATGATTGTAGGGTACGTATTGTGTTGCTCTGTGGCGTGGAACTGAGGTTGCTGTTAAGAAACTTGGTGAAGAATTATTCACCGACGAAGATAAAGTGTGGGTTGGTCATAGACTATCTATGATGTTGGAATTAGAACATTCCTCATTTGACAATTCATAAAAAATTACTAAAGACTCTTCTCTTTGTTTTCTAACTGTTTTTCAGCAAGGCATTTGGGGATGAGCTTGCCTTAGTACAGAAGATACGCCACCCAAATGTAGTCCAGTTTCTTGGTGCTGTGACACAGAGTAGCCCAATGATGATTATCACAGAGTATCTGTCTAAGGTACTTCTGATTTAAAAGAACAACTCACCACTTCCTGGAGTTATCTCCAGAACTTTGTTATGATATCACAAAATCAAAGACTTATTGTACTTAAAGTACTTTGAAATTATCACAAAGTCGAAATCAAGAACGACCATGCATCAAAATTGTATAATTGATGGTTAAGTATCAACAAAGTACTCAATACAAGGGTGTTAACGACTTAACAAATCATGCATATTATTTCATCATTGAAGACATGGTTCTGTTTTGTTTGTTGATCAAAGGAAATATTCCCCATTATTTATGTCAATTAAATTCATTAAAGTCGTTGAGAAAGCCTTTGAAGTCCCTGCAGATTTAAAGTATACCATTGATTCTGTTCTTATTCAGGGAGATCTTCGTGCATTCCTGAAACGCAAAGGTGCATTAAAGCCAATAATGGCTGTGAAGTTTGCACTGGATATTGCAAGGTCAGTTACTGGCTGATTTCCTGAATTTTCACTTGAGAATCTTATAAGTATTGCATGCATGCTGTTCACCTGGTGCTTGAATTTTCCTAAGGTGTCTGTTGATAAGCGGCCGTTACTACAGGAACACCAACTACAGTCTCTTCAATTCTATGTATAATTTAGAATTGTAACATTCATTTTGTACCTCTTCATGCATTTGTGTTTTTTCACCATTGGGTTATAAATTTTTCAACTTTGTTGATCTCAACACAGTACTGTGCTGGACTTTGGGGTTCCATAATGATTATATCTTCATAGAAAGCAAAGTAGTTGCGCAGCTTCATGATCAGTTGCAGAAGAAGCTGTGTATATAAATATGTTGAGAAACCTGAATTTATCTTTCTTTTAGTTGCGTCTTTATGTCTCATATAGTCATATTTGTATACATTTTGCAGAGGAATAAACTACTTGCATGAGAATAAACCTGAAGCAATAATTCATCGAGACCTGGAGCCCGAGTATGTTATTATAGTCTTCCTGACTGTTTACCCGTGGCCAGTCTCGTGCTTGTTTGTTCTTTAGTGGCTGAAGCCTGACAAATGTATGGAAAACTTTTAATTCTGAGTGAAATGACAGAAACATATTACGGGATGATTCTGGACTTCTGAAAGTTGCAGATTTTGGACTTAGTAAGCTGATGAAATTTACCAAAACTGTCAGGGAAGATAGACCATTGGCGCGTCAAGAGGATTCATGTGAGTGTATCCCAGCATTTTCCGCTGTTGAAGAAATATATTCACTCTAATGATTTGTTGCTGTTACTTTGTTGTCACTTTTTTGTTACTCATATATTTTGTTCCTTTCTTATTTATGCAAAGCGTATACGAACAATGGCTTTAAGCTCAAAAGTCTCATGGTTCTACTTTTCCTTTTAATTTTGATGAAGCAAATTTTCACCTCTGTTTCCTTTCTAAGCTTCAGCATATGGTCGTTGAATTTTTTATTTGAAACTGAATGTGACAAAGTGTTTGTATGGTCCTTGAATTTTTTTGCCAGCAAATACTAAACCGTTCACGTTTTGACACTTAAATGGTTGTGCTAGTGAATGAAACTCTAGGATTTGGGATAGAAGGAGTATCTTGATTTTTTTTTGTTCATCAAAAGAATTATTCTCTTGAACATTTGGCAATAGAGTTTGAAGAGGAGAATTAGAAAGTTATTTTAGAAAAAGAATATCCATAAGTACTGGTTGCCTCAAAATTTAGTTGATAGCACTCCTATTTAATCATTGTAGAATTATGGGTCTTTATATGCATGTTTTTAACAAGGCAGTTGGTGTGATATTACGTTTTAGTATATGAGAATAACAAGTTGAATTGACCTCTTGGTTTACAGGGAGATATGTTGCTCCAGAAGTTCTTAAGCATGAGGAGTATGATACCAAGGTGGATGTTTTCTCATTTGCTTTGATATTGCAAGAGGTAAGCTCTTCTAATTCTTAATACTTTCCTCTCATGCATAAGCTACTTAAAAAGAATCTCCAGTTGTGCCCTGTCTGGAAGAAAAAATGTTAGTTTTGTTGGTGGGCAGCTGGCTATCACTTCTTGCTTCGTAGATATTTTAAGTTTTTTACTTTATTTAACTGAACTTTGAGTATAATGTGTGCTAATGGGGATGATATCAGACTGATAGCCACCAATAGGTTGGTATGTATGCATTCTAGATGTCATCTCATGGAGTAAAAAGGCAACGGGGTCCTCCATATTTTGCATCCGATGTTAGTTGTTTCTAAAAAGATTGCATTGCCATTTATTGTCTCCTATTCTTATTTCTTGCAAATTTATGCTTATTCTACCTTATTAGTTCACTCGGAACACATTGACTGTTCCAGCATGTTTGTAAATCCCTTACTATTTAAGAGGGCCGTCGGGTAATTTAAATATGTATACGCCTTAATATGCTTTCCGTTCCACAGATGATTGAAGGCTATCCACCATTTTCCACGAAGCAGGAAATTGAGGTGGCCAAAGCATATGTTGCAAATGAACGCCCTCCCTTTAAAGCTTCACAAAAGTTATACGCTCATGGATTGAGAGAGTAAGTCCCTGTGCTTCTTTCGGTTCCCTTTAATAGTATTTAAAGTGATTATTTCAACAGGTTAATTGAGGATTGCTGGGAGGAGCAACCATCAAAAAGACCGACTTTTCAGCGAATAATTATCAGGTTGGAAGAAATCAACCGTATTCTTTTGCATAGAAGACGTTGGAAGGTACAAATCTCTCTCTCCCGACTCCCTTCAGTTCGGTATTTCCAAAGTCCAGTCATATATAATAAATCAAGCTTCGGTATGGTAAATTCTGCTTCAGTAATCGGTAATTATGTATTGAAGGTGGAGTCGGCTTGGCTGTATAAATCTCGAAAAGTAGCTAAGTCTATGTTCAGCCCAAAATTAAGATTGAGATTCTTTTGCAATCCAAAAGCATGAAAAGTTTTAGAGACTAGATCTGAAACTCAGATTAAGGATGTAGGTAACCAGCTTTGACAATTGTTCCTGAATTGTTTGCCTGAAGCATGAAAATTTGTTCTTGAGTTGTTTCCCTGAAGCATAGAATTCTTTCATTAATATAATTCTTAAAGACGAAGTGTAGCATTAAAAAGGAGAAAGGAGGCACTGATCATTCCTTCAATACTCTGAGCTATAGAATGTCCTTGTTGGCAGTATTGGTGAATTGATGTTCGTGCTTAAAGGCTGATAAAATTAGGTACTTGTCTATTTTATGTAGTACCGTTTACCCAAATTACCAAAACCGAATACCAAAATTCTGAAATTTACTCCTGAATACCGGATTCCAGTTCAGCTTGGTTATTCGGCTTCGTTGATTTATTCCACCTTAGCGTCGGTTATTCTTTTTTTAATCAATGACCTCTTATAGCTGCACGAAAACAAAAAAATGAAAAATAAAAGAAAAGATAGCTTGGAGGAAAGAATACCCGCAAATGTCTTTGTTTTATTAATTTATAGCTACATGAAGAGAAAAAAGTATTTATAAGCTAGTAGAAGAAGTACAAACAAATACATATTCAGGTTTGGCCTTTAAACCCTCTGTTATGGGAGGAACTTTGGAACAAAAAGTGAAGAAGATTCCTGTAACATTCCTTCCATAGTCTCTCTAAGGAAATTGATTATCAACACTTGCCTATCTGTTCATTCTTACTGCCATGTTTATTATTGTAACAAATGAGGAATGTTGTGTTTGTACTGTCTTAAACTATATATGAAACAAAAGGATAGTCTCGTGCGCTAGCCTCTCATTACTTATGGGTCTGGGGAAGGGCAGGACCATATTGGGTATATGTACACAATCTTACTACTTGGCATTTCAGTAAGAAGTTGTTTCCACAGCTTGAAACAATGACTTTGTGGTTGCAGTACACCACTTATCATTGCGCCAAGCCCACCTTCTATTAAATCATCTTTGAATGAACACACAATATATTTTGACTTCAATCAGTGCCCAATGTAGTCAACTTGGCTTTCTTCACAAGTTTTTGTGCAGTGTGTGAGCTTCATGACCACTTTCTCAGCCTCTAATTGTGTTACTTGCAGGCATGGGCACTTAATTTTTTTCAAAAACTGAAGGCCATCTTGAAGTTTGATCATTCAAATTCAAAGAGTCACTAGTCTCGCCCAACCTTCTGATGAGATGTGCTTGCATTGCAGCTACATTTTTGATCGATTAATTCTTTCCAACGTTTATTTCATCTTCTTTTTTCTTTCTTTTGGGCGACTATGGTTTGGAGAGAGGGTGACTATGGCTTCCATTGATGTCCTCTTATTTTATTTTTATTTGGTTATATATATATGCAGCAATTGCATGTCAACTTATCTTTAATTGCATTTCTTAAATCAAAACACATTTAGAAATATCAATAGACTTCCAGTCTTTTTTCTTTTTGGATGACAAGGAAACCAAACAGCCTTTTACAAAAAATCCATCTTTACATAGTTGTTCTTAGGATTCAAGTTACAAACTAAAGCAGCATTTATGAAGTTTACTAGTAAAGCAGCATGAAAGGAATTCTCACATTCCTTTGAAAGTGTCCTCATCACTTAGTTCATCTTCAATGCTAGAAACATCCATCCTAGCAGATGCTTGTTTTGCCCACTTAACAATCTTCTCAGCTTCTCTATTGATCTTCTCTTGCTCCACCATAGCTTTCTTCATCAACTTCTCTTGATTTTTCGATGAGAATATACTCAAGTCCGATAATAATTCATCCTCCTTCCCCCATTTCAGCTCCATACTCACACCCTTATTCTCTTTCCCCTTTTTACTAAACCCCTTCTTAGGTGAACACCAAAAACACCCAGTTTTCGCTGGCGGAGACGAACAATCCTTAGTAGAATCCGATGGAGATGATATTGGCCCAGGTGAAGATGTTTTCCCTCTTTTCCCATTTGTGATTTTTGAGAAAACATCATTTTCAATCGACGTTGATTTCCTCTGTTTTTCAACAAACTCATCTTCCAATTTCACCTTAGAACCTTTCT
The DNA here is from genome assembly GCA_027704805.1 of Solanum corneliomulleri. Lineage (NCBI taxonomy): Eukaryota > Viridiplantae > Streptophyta > Magnoliopsida > Solanales > Solanaceae > Solanum > Solanum corneliomulleri. The sequence goes on from JAKWIY010003058.1 coordinate 63,850,858, forward strand.
CCTCAACTGGACTTCCTTCAATTTTCTCATTTTCATCATCAATTTTCTTCGTTTTAGGGAACTCCGAGGAACCGAAACTCCTGGAATTTCTTGCGACAGCGGAGGGTTTGGAAGTTGCCGGAGCAGCAGGAAGGGATTTGAGTTTTCGAAAACGAGTTTCGAGCTGAGTGGGGAGTACAGAGTCAGTAAAACCAGAGCAATTAATGGCAGCAACTTGTTCAAGAACAGATTGATCCATTGCTTGTGATAGAAGCTCTTCTACCGCTTTTTCATTGTCGCTGTCGGAAAGAAAAGAGAAATCCGCCATGGATGAAGTCTCTCAAACACCAAAATCAGAGAATTTAAGTTGATTTCTCGGAGCCTAATTCTGCAAAATTAGGGTGCGGTTGAGGTAATTGGGAGAGGTTTATTTTGAGAGTTACATCAATGGAGCTTTTTCTCTCTCTGATAAAACGGCTAACTCATGTTTTTGGAACGTTGTATTTTCAAGTCAAAAAGTGTGGGAGGTGGGACCCATCGTCATATTATTTTAGTATTGAAAGCATTTCATTACTTTAATTTTTAAACAAATAACAATACCTATATATAATACATGAAATTTTGAGAGTTACATTTTTAACTTTTTAATATATTTATTTTAATATTTTAAGTGGTTAGTTATTTCTTCCCATAAACAATTAACAAATAATTGATTCTACAATATGACTCTCACTTTTGATATCGACAATCTTAATTTTCATAGTTTAGCTATTGAATGTCCTTAATAGTCTTGATTAACTGTGGTCTTTAATACAAACGGCTAATTTTCCATTAATCCATATCAAATAATGAAGGTTGAAGAGGACAATATCCTGATAGCCATTACCTATTATTTATGATATTCTAATTCTTCTATCGATATTGCTGTGGATCTTAGTTTCTAACTCCTAATTATATATTAGAACTTGTTGAATTCTGAAAATATAGTGAAATATCCTTAGATTGTGTCTTTCGACATACCTCAAACTTATGGTGATTTTGCAGTAAGATTTTCAACATGTGGCACGTGTGAAGTTTTAAGACTTAAATCATTTTTTAAAAGCAAAGAGTACATCACGATGTGTTGAAGGTCATCTTGAAGTTTGATAATTTTGATGAACTTCGTTTTTATTTGGTTAATGAGGCCATTGCATGTCCACTTATCTTTAATTGCAATTCCTAAAAATCAAAAAACACAATCTCCTAATAGCTCGTAAACAATCTCATATACTCCAAGTGCGGCTAAATCCTGTTCCTAGGCAATAGCTAGTAAACAATCTCGTTTACTCCAAGTTCTATCGTTATCATATAAATGTTTTATGTTCACATGCTATACACTTGACGTACCAAGAGCCATATCAAACAACTGCATTTCAGCTATTAGTACCTGAGCTCGCTCATCAAGCTCCGATGAACGAGCTTGGCGATAAAACATGTTAGACCACTAAAAAATTTCATCTGAAATATCCAGTTGGTTATACAAAAAGTCTCAATCCAGAGTACACTAAGTTGTCATGAATCAAGATACCTTCCTATAGCTGAATGACCATTGATACTAATAAGATATACATGTAGGAGAACGCACCTCTGTAGGTTTCGTAAAGAAGGGGTTTATCCATTCCTCTACAAGAACCTGTCTTTACATAACTAAGATACTTCGCGTGTTCCTGGGATTCAAGTGACAATCTAGAAATAAGGACATTGCATCTTATAAAGTTCATGTAATAGGCAGAAGGTCCTCAAATTTTCGGTAAATTTTAAGGTGCTGGTGCTTGGCAAACAAATCTGTTACCTGGAGGAAATGATGAACTCAATGCCCTGGTTTGAATGACCAAAGTTGTATCTTTGTTGCATCTTCCGGGATTGCTCTGAATGGATTTGTTTCTACTTTAAAAGTCCCGTATATGTCGTTCCACACACATATCTAGCTTAAGGAACTTCCCTGAGTTGTACTACCATTACTCGAGGTTTACATCCGAGAAAACCAAATTTAGATATCATCAGTTACACTGTCTTCCTTTTGTTCATCTTTCTCAGCTGACAATCTTTCATAGAATTGCAAAACCTTGGGGTGTGCCTTGATCTTTGACGGATTGAAATTGACTAGATTAAGGCCATCCAAGCTTTTAACACGCGAAAGAGCAACATATACCATCCCAAAGCCAAAAACACGGTAGAGGTCTGTATGGAGGTTGTTCAGAGTCATCCCTTGACACTTGTGAATGCTTAGAGCCCAAGCTAATATGAGTGGAATTTGCTTTCGCATTGCAACAGCTTCATCTCCCTCCATTACATACCATCTTTCTACACCAATCATCAGTTCTTGGCCAGAATCAAATCTAACAACAGGTAGCAGGTTACCATTTCCGCAAATATCAGAAATCTCATGGTCATATAATTTATGAGTATCTTGAACAACAGCAAAATCTAAGATTGTACCAGTAGCACCGTTCACAAGTCCACCAACAACATCAATGTTCTTCGTCAAGAGAACCCGAGATCCTACACACAATTTGAGCAGCTCAGGTGCAATTCCATTCTTAAGCTGCTTCTTCCAAGGATCTTTACCACTGTCGAGAGCTTGATAATTGAACAGTACCTCATCTAAACAGTCAAGTCTCTCAGCGTTCACTCTACTCACATCTTCAATCCGTGGGTAGAGCTGAACAGCTGAAGAATCTGGCTCCACCTTTGAGCAACATTGATCCAACAACTTCAAATCCTCCGAATCATACTTCCCTTTCCTAATCCCCTGCAGCAGTTTTATAAGCTGAGCATCAGACTGCCTAAAGATAGTTTTAAGTTCTATTTGTTCGTCAAAACAAGCATTCCAACAATCAGCTTCAAAAGCAAATTCCTTCTGTTGTCCCTTCTTATTAATTACTGGTGGAAGCTGAAAAAAGTCTCCACTTACAACTAATTGTATCCCACCCCAAATCTTCTCCTCACAGCCAAGTTCTTCACTTCTAATGCTCCTTGCAATGAACTCAAGATTGTCGAAAACCTCACCACTAACCATACTAATCTCATCGATAACCAAAGCCCTAACTTTATTCCATCTTCGATACGCTCTCTTATCCAACGAAACCCTAGATAGTAAATCCACACAACTAGCATCACCAAGTCCAATTCCAGCAAAAGAATGAAGGGTTTGCCCATAGAGGGAACAAGCAGCAACCCCAGTTGAAGCTGTAACGAAAACCCGAGATTTCCCATGAATCTTCCTAAGTTTAGTGATTATATGCTGAAGTAAATAGGTTTTTCCGGTCCCTGCTGACCCAGTAATGAAAACAGAATTCCCATTTGAAATTGCTTCCAAGATTTGATTTTGCTGCTCAGTTAACTTCACTTTAGGTTTTTTTGTACCTATGAGTTCACTTCTACAACTTTTTACCTTACTCTTTGCACTAACTTGACACCCCCATGTAGCTTTGGAGCTCAAGAACCTATAGGCTGTTTTAGCTGTGTACAACAATGACACCTTCATACTACTAAAATTCAAGAAAAACCAACACTTCAGCCTCGAAAACAGCCTCTCTGGCTCAGAGAATAGTGATAACGTCTGTGTACACTCTACCCTCCCCAAACCCCAGTGAAAACCAATTCTTAAGCCTCGAAAACAGCCTCTGTGACTCGGAGAATAATGGTAAGGTCTGTGTACACTCTACACTCTTCAGACCCCGTTTGTTGTTGTGAGAAAACCAATTCTTGGCTAATCAAATTTCAACAAACAAAATTGTTTTCTTGACTGAAAAAATGGACAAAAAAATTCAAACTTTATTCATCAAGAATAGGTTTAGGTTAGGAAAAATTGTATTTTATCAACAAAGTCTCTAAATAACTGCATTTATTGAATCTTTATCAGACATTATAGTAAATGTAAGAAGAAAAAATAAATTCAAATATTGAATGTTTTAAGGATTTGCTTACAAAATTAGAGGGAGGTTTCTTCTTTGCTTCATTTCCAATTGAAACTGAAGAGAATTAAGATTTTGTGCAGAAAATGAAATGTTATATCTCATGGGCCAGTCTAATTTGGGCTTTATATAATTTGAGTTTATTGGGCTTCATTGATTTAATGGGCCTAAATTGAGCTCACAGTGAATAAGTGGACTCCAGTATAATTTGGGCTTTGAGCTCTAATTACCAATCAGAGCGATTGTTTGAGTGATTATCTAATTTATTTTGAAGAACTTCGCGATATATTTATCGATTCACTATGTATTGGAGTCAACATTGATATAATATGAATAGATACCGCTCCAAGAAAACAAATAAACTCCAATTTTTCTGTTACATATTGTAATTTTTTAAAATTATTGCTATTTCAGGTAAATACAAGACATATGTTTGTCCTATTCGGTTAAAATAAATTTGTTTGTTGAAAAAAATAATTATTCGGTTAAAATAAATTTGTTTGTTGAAAAAAATAATAATATCGTTCATTAACTACCTGACTAATTAAGTTTGTTAGGGGAAGAAATTCATGTCCTTATGTCTTTTCTTCGATTAGAAAATATGTATATTTATTTATTTACTTTCAACAAATATCGACGATCTTTAATAATGACTCTAAAAGGATGTGAATTATATTGTTTCCCTTCTCTTTGACAAGTGTTACAACAAGTACTCCTTTGTTAATTTGAGACCACATAAGATTCTGTGTAACAAGATTAGGAGCAAAATATTCATTTTCTTGATCATCTTTAAAGATTCGTTTGAAGTAACAAATATCAGTAATTCAAATTTGTATATAATTATATGTTTATATTTCCTCCCACATTTGGTAAATGTATTTATAGCAACTCAAATAATACATAATGTGTGCTTCTCTACAAGGATTATTATACTTAATTATATGAAAAATAATCACTATTATCACCTCAAATTTATAACTAATTATAGATAAGTTTTTCCCCTTCCATTTTACTTTTTCCATACTTGGGACTCCCAAGAAAGTTGAAAAAAGAAAAAATGGTCCACCTTTATATAGTTTATTGGGAAAAAAAAGGTTGTTTAGGTCAAACATTATAAAGAGTGGTCTATTACTTTTTATTTTTTTTTATTGTCATACGAAAATTTTATTCTGTATTTAATATTTATATAGAAAGTTAAATAAATAAAATTTTATACTCAATATTTCAATTCGCAATCTTTAAATAAAAAATATACAAATTTTAATCATTCTATCACAGTCCGCATCGATTAAAATAGTTTATAACTAGTAGATCACAATCACTACCTCACAAATTTGGTTAAGAAATATGTATACACGTGACCTCTAATTTATAATATTCCACTTACATAATCTCTGTCCTTGAAAAAAAAAATATACAGCCACCACTGACAATTCCACATATCCTAAAAGTTCTAATTAGTACTACAAATTATTTAAAAAATATTTTTTAACCCAAAGCACTTATCCCTAGTTGGTGTAGTGTGTGGAATTAACTAATAAGGGTTTACATTATTTTAGATGTTTGACTAATAAAAAGTTAGAAATTCATTTCTTCAATATCATAAAAGTAGAAAATATTTCCCAAAAAAGTGGTAACCTCTTTTCTGTCATCATATATATATATAAACACAAAAATAAAAAAAAGATTCCCAATTATCTATTAAAGATGGTTTGGTACTAGAAATAAAAGATAATATTTTCGAAATAAAATATAAGATTGTTTTATTATGTATTTGGTTTGAGCCTTTTGGATGTCATAAGCTAGTTTTATAATTATTTATTTTACTAATTGTACTATATTACTGGAAACAAAAAAGTTAACGATAAACAAAATTTCATAATTAAGTATAAAAAAACTCATATTAATTATCGAGTTTAGCAGCGAATTAGCAATGAATGGTAAGACAATTCGATTGGTTGGCTGGGAGATCATTAGCGATATATTAGCTAGAGATTAATTGATAAATTTCATAACTAATTTTATTCTTCCTATAATACTATAATAATAAGATAAGTTATTTTATATATATAATAACATAACATTATCTATCCTAAGTACCATAACTGTGTAACGGTATATCTTTTTTATGCAAATAATCTTTTCACCATGGAATTATTCATAAGAATATTTATACTCCAAAAGATTTTATTATATATATAACTTTTACATTTCTTGAGTTTTGAAAAAAAAAAAGTTTGTAGATTTTAAAGTTCTGGTAAACGTGTTGAGAATTTTTTACTTGCAAAATCAGCCATTTGCCTCACATGTGGTTGCATGTCCATAGGTTACGAACTACTTTTCTTGATATTCACAAAAGTAGTATTATTTCGTGAGAAATATTTATCAGTTATAGCTATAATTTATATAATTACGTTTTATAATAAATTTTATATTTGTTATAGAACTCTTTATATCTGTATAATTTGCTATAAACATCTAATTTTATATGAATTGTTTAGTTTTGTATAAATTTTTTATACATTGCAATTTATATAATAAAATTTGTATTTAGATAATTATAAGTGTATAAGACAAAATATATGTATCTGTATTTATATATATACTTTTCTCTCGTTTTATATAAAGACAGACACATTTTATATATTTTATATCGAAATGTATAAAATGACTTATTGTATAACAAGAATGGCTAATTATATATCGAATCGAATTGCAAAAATAGGTGATATTTGTTGCGACTTACAATTAAAATAAACAATGGCTATATCATTTAATTTGAATTAATAGTTTGTTATTTTGTACAACTTTTCCTAATTGTTACTATGTTCTTTTTATTTTAAAAAAAATGTTATTCGACCTATATATTAAATTTGATTCACCTACATAGATTGTGGTGCATTAGTAAAATTATTTCATCCTTAATCAGACGTTTTGGATTTCTACCTTGGATTTGGAGAAAATCTTGTTGAAAGCGCCACCCTCGAATGAACCCTACAAAGTGCGATACAAATTTAGTCGGAGCTTCAAAATTGACTTCAGACATCGAATGAAAAACCAAAAATAAATTTGAATCATGCATTATAGACTCTATTTTAGGGTTCAATGCTTCCAATTTTTATTTTTTTTCATTTTCTAAGTATACAAACTCAAAATATCTAATAAAAATAGATAAATTTTAGCCATTCCATCATAATTTACATTATATTGATCCATTTATATGACCAAATTAAAGTCGAATTAAAATGTTATGCATATACTTCTTCAGTACTTATGAATTACGAACTTATAAAAAGTTCACTAAAGTTGTGAATACTACGAAGTATATTTAATAAGATTATATATTTATGAAGTTATCGTCCGAAATAAATTGCAATATTATAAATCATACAAATTTATTTATTCTCGTTTAGTAATATTAACTATAAAAAAACATGACACAAATTAAAGTACTCCTGCAGAGAATTGTTTTATATGCTAGTACAAATTTAATCTGCTATTTTTAATTTTCTTTTTTTCTACCTGTCCCCCACGCCAAAAGGTGATTTTTTATTTTTTGGGTTTAAAATAAAATAAAATAAAATACAGTATGTTTGTACATTATCTAGCTAGGGCACAAGGTTTAATTCATGACCTGATGATCAATTAAATGAGAGGCAAATTAATTCAATTTTGAGAATTTAGTCGTTTAGGTTCAAATCTCAGCAAAGAAAAAATAACATTATGCAATTTGTTTTTATTTATCTGAGCTTTGATGAATAAAAACACATTATTAATATCAAGAAATAACAAAAAATACATAAAAATTGATCTAAATATTACGTCATAAAATTAAAAAGAAATTTCTAAAATTTCAAAAAATTAATTGTTCATATGAGTTGTTTCTGTACATTCACTGATAGGGCAGTTTGGGCACAGAGTAAAAGTTTTTCTGTAGATCAGATATTTACTTGGTATATATATTTATGTGGAGACTTGAGAAACCAAGTTCCACGTGTTGTAATCTTTCACTGTGCCTTACATAATTACGTTGGGTCATATACTATAATAATTCATTGAGTTTAAATTTTATGCACGATCGATGATCAATATCCATAAATATAATTGGAGTGAAATTAGATTTTTAACTATCAATAAAAATAACTCTGACGAAATTTTGCTAAGTTTAAATTTGAGAAGGATAAAGTGTACACAACTTTTGTTACTATCTTGTGGAGATAAAGAAACTGTTTTTGAAAAATCTTCAATTCAAGTGCATCAATCCAAGTACAAGAAGAAAGACAACAATGACGAGATCATAGTTGTGTGTATATATATATATATATATATATATATATATATATATATATATATATATAAGAAAGCAGTGTAAAATCTAGGGAAAATGCACAAGTACCCCGTCAACCTATGTCCGAAATCTCAGAGACACACTTATACTATACTAAGGTCCTATTACCCTCCTGAACTTATTTTATAAGTAATTTTCTACCCTTTTTAGGCCTACGTGACACTAGTGTGAAAGAAAAAGTCAACCAGTGTTGGGCCCACAAGATAGTGTCACGTAAGTTGAAAATGGGTAGAAAAATATTAATAAAGTAAGTTCAGGGTGGTAATAGGACATTAGTATAGTATAAGTGTGTCTCTGAAATTTTGGGCATAAGTTGAGGGGGTACTTGTGCATTATCCCTAAAATCTATAAGAAAGAAATACTAACAACAGGCATTGTATTTCTACCATAAAGGGATCGATTCAATCTTTATGGTGCACCGTACACCAATATTTTAGAAATCTTAAATTAACGTAGCGCGAAAAGATATATATATATATATATATATATATATATATATATATATATATATATATGTCTTGCAAGTCAAAAGGTATGTTTAATTGAACCCCTATACTCTATCATAAAAACATAAAAGTAAAAATAATTCCCCCCAACATGATGAGTTTTCTTAAAAGTTTTAGTGACTTGTTCCCCTACATACGTAGTTTGCATGTCGTAGTAATTGAGATCAGTTGAGATGTTGTGAATCATTTGGAAACACAGCACAGCACATGAAGTAGTCATTTTCTTTTCGATTTTCTATTTGATGTCTGAAGCTCTGACTAAATCTGAATCATACACTATAACATTTCTAACATAATTTTTTATTTTCTATCTGATGTCTAAAGCTCCGACTAAATCTGAATCATACACTATAACATTTCTAACATAATTTTTTTCATATTCAAAGTTTGAATCCGACGTATACAGAAGTTAGGTATATACACTCACACCAACTAAATAAATAGGGTTTGTGTTGTAGGGGGAGACAATGGGGTCTCGTTTTCTGTTTCACAAAATTCAATCTACCCTTTTTACGTGCAACAGTATGGGGAAGCTAAGCTACATACCAGCTTCTAGTTATCATTATGATGTTTCTTTTTGTTTATTTTTATTTATATATTGAGATAATTTATTTTATCAAAATATGATATAAATAGTTGATAAATAATAGTGCATTTTATTCTAGATTATTATTCTCTTCGTTTTACAAAGAATGACTTAATTTGATTTGACATAAAATTTAATAATATAAAGAAGAATTTTGAATCTCGTAGTCCTTAATTAAAGTTAGGTCAAATGTACAAAATTACCCTTTAATTTTGTGACTTTAAACATATCACGTGAAAAATTGAAATTAAAATAAAACCAAAAAAAGAAAAAAGTCATTTTTTTTGAAACAGACTAAAAAGAAAAGGATGTCATTCTTAATATTCTTAATTATAAGTCACACCAAATGACTCTTTAGTTCATAATTTATAGCTATGATTTATTATAGTCACTTTCTCTAGAGCAACTTTTTTACATATGAATATATTATATTAAAGAATAGTATAGTAAAATTTAAATTTCGAAAAAATTATATCAAGTCACTATTGAAACAAGTAAAATTGAAGCATTTTTACATTGAATATTTTATGTTAAAAAATAATATAGTAAAATTATTATTCTGAAAAAGCTATATCAAGTCAATATTTAACAAATAAAATTGCGGAGATAGAAGTAGTTAATATGCATATGAGATAGACAAAAGGTGGAGTAGAGAGGTTAATTAGTAACATAGACACATAATTAAGCTAAGGTTCCATTTGTAATTCCTTATTCATTTCTCTTTCTCTATTTCCTTTTTTTTTTTTTTATAGAAAAAATCTATGTAAAAATGAAGAATTACCAACTCAATTAAAAAAAATTGAAACACTTAATTAGTGGTCTTTCAACATATGAGTGAGGATTATAATTTCAAATCAATATTAATTATTCCAACAAAAAAAAAGGATTTGTGATGCACATCGCGATATTAATTTTTTAAAGGTAGATTTGTTTGATAATTTAGTTAATTCTATATTTATCGTCAACTAGTAATTTTTTTTATAAAATTATGCATATTTAAAAGTTTGTGATCACAAACTTTTATTGATAAAAGAAATACAACGATATACTATTTATCCATTCGACGCCTTGAGTTTCTTGTATATCTTATTGTTTATAAACTTTGATAAAATTACGGAATAATTAAAGAAATTTTAATAGTTTTCATATAAAATATAAAAGAAAAAAAAAACTTATGAAATTCAAATAGGTATCCCAACAAAACTTATAACTTTAAATTAATTTTATTTTTATCACATATAAATAAGAGATTAGGTACACAATTCATATAAAAGGTAAAAAAAAAAAAGGGGATAAATTCTCGTTCGCTCTCTCCCTCTCTCGCTTGCTTACTTCGCTCGCCTCTCTCGCTTTATACAATATAATTGTATAAATTTTGTTTCTAATTATATAAAGCGAGAGAAAATTGTACATATACATGCAAATACATATATCTCCGTCTTATACACTTAGAATTCTACAATAAAAGTACTTCCCTGGTCAAGTATCTTTTGTCTTTCTATCTTTCTCGTTTTATACAAATTCAAATTATATATAATTTCTCTCTTTCTCGTTTTATACAATTCAATTCAATTGTATATTGCTTGTCCAAGTCTCTTTTGCCTTTCTCCATTTCTTGTTTTATACAAATTCAAATTGTATGTAACCGTCATATTCACTTATAATTATACAGTTTATTTTATATACTTCGTTTTATACACTTTGTTTTATACAATTCTCTGCCTAAGTCTTTTTCTCTTTCTCGTTTTATACACTTCGCTTCAATTGTATATGTATAATAAATTATACATATATATATTTGATATGAAGCATAATTATGCAAATTTTACTTTAGTATAAAAATATAAATTTTATATTTACTATAGGTGAAAATTAAAAGAAAAATTGAAACACAATTCAAGAACACATACAGTGACTTGTTTCTACTTTAGGTTAGGCTAAATAACTCAATAATTCTAATAAAAACCCTTTTGTCTTTACTCTTTATCAATGCTATTTATTTATCCATCAGTGCGGGTCCTACAACATAAGCTCCTCTGAGTTAATGAAATTTCTATTTAGGCCATTAATCTACGTGACGTAATACACGTAAGATATAAAATTAACATGTAGAGCGGACGTAATATCCGTAAGATATAAAATTAACATGTAGAGCGGACGTAATATCCGTAAGATATAAAATTAACATGTAGAGCTTTATATATATGCAAAATTTTGTATAAATTTAAATGTTGTATATTTTGATAGTTAATTTCTGTGTTGAATTATAATTATGTATTTTAGATTTGTGTTGAATAGAGCCTCATCCGATATTCTCTATCAAAATTTTTTTTAAATTCAAAATATTTAATTAAGAAAGAAACAATTTCATCCAATTAATTCGATACGCGGTTTACACCCCACAACTACAGCTAGGTTGAGTGGTCATACTCATTACTTTCTCCCCAACTCCCAAATTATTTTGTACACACACGTAGGAGCACTACTTTCCACAATCTCTACTCTCTTACGTATTCTCTTGTTTCATCACGCGTCTGTTTTTATTTTAAACATTTCACTCTCTCGCTAAAAAAAAATGTGTTTTGTCAATTTATTTTTTGTATATAAAAATAAGTGAAAAAAAAAGAAATTAAAAAAAAAAACAAAAAAAACATAAAATTAAAAGAAAAATGGGGCTGGATATTTACTTTATTAACAATAATGAAATAATGAATATCTATTAATTAAACGTAAGTGCTAAATGATAAGAATTTGATTAGAAAATTAAAATTTATATTTTATTTTTTTAATTTTATTTTTTAGTTAAAAAATATTAAAGTTGAAACCATAAAAATGTTTCAAAAAGTGAAATAATATAGAAAAAATATTATTCTAGTCAAATTTTCTGACAAAAAAGAACAACAAAAAATGTGCAAACACTATTAATCGAAGATAAGAACGAAATATTTTAAAATCGTCAGAGAGTTTACATATACTACAGTGAAATTACAAAGAAAAATGGTCAAGTAATAAAATAAATATGAAGTTATCAACCTCAATTTTTTCGGAACTTCATATATTTAACCCTCGTCATCTTCTTCAAACTTATTCAAAATTACTTGATATTTATCTTCTTTAAAAAATAATAATTTTTAGACCTTATTTAAGTTAACAATATCATACGATTCTACTTTGTGAATCAATCACCTTATCATTAATTTCAACCGCGATTTCTGTCATCATAATATATAAAGTAAATTTTTTTTAAAAAATGGGCAAAGAGTGTAAAAAACATACGATGATTGATGCAACAACCTATTTCTATCTCTAATAACAACGGTTACATAATTTACTTTCGTTCAATGTTCGATACTTAAATTAAAATTTTGATTTAATTTAAATTATTTTATTGTAAAACTCATTTAAAGATGATATCTCTAATAAAAAATTCCAATATCTAAAACTCGAATTCATTAATTTAAATTATGAGTTAAGCACTCTTATAGCTGTATCATAACTCATGTGGATGATTACATACGAAATCTTTAGTTTATTTGATTATTCATTAGATTGAAAGCTACTTATAAAACAAAGTAAGTGGGAATATTTAATAGGCAAATGTTTGATCTAACTACAGTACGTAATATATGTGACGATAAAATAAGAATTTATAAAGGAAAATATATTCAAACATAACATCATTTTATGGCAGATCTTCTTAAATAAAGGACAAAGAGTTGACAACGAGTAGGGTAGGCTTGTTTGTGAAACCCTCAACAGAATTATAGTCAAAGATTTCATCACTTTATATAATAAGGTACGAAAAATTACGTATCTAAGGAAATATTTTTACTAATAATCAGTTAATATAGTTATAGTTTGTCTTAATTATAATTCGTAATCAATTTTTATATGTAATTACGCTGGCTTAACTTTTTTAATTTTATATGATTCACATGTTTTTTTGTGATTGTATAAACTCGTTATTTCGAGTTTATACAAAAATAACTAAACTATATAAACGAGACAGTTTAAACTTTAGCTAATACCCCTGAATAAAATAACTATTTAATAGTTATGTAGCATAGTTGAATTTAGAGAAAATGATTAAATAATCCTCCAATCTATAACCATATTTTTAACTACACACCTATACTTCACGGGGTACTATTACCCCCTAAGCTATTTTAAAGCGGAATATAAACACTTGTCAAATATTATACATATTTTTTTTTTTATATTTCTTTTTCTTCTTCATCTTCTCCACTCTTCAATTTCTTTTCCCAATATTATAATTGAGTATGAATACCCTTTTAATTCTGTTTTTTAATTAGTGGGGAATTTATGCTTTCCACCCTTGAAGAAATTACTGAATTATCGGATTGAGTAGAATTAATTGATTCTTGTTGCTAGAATTAATTGATTGTTATTGTCCAACTTTGTGAAATTTTTATTGTGTAGTTTAGGCTCTTCATCAGACGTTAATAGAGACAAAAAAAATTTGAAAATTGATAAATTTTGCAGCAAAAAGAATAATGACTTTAATTGTCTTTTTACTACATAAATAATTGTTTTAATGATTATTTGGTGATATTTGATGGTTAATGATTGTGAGTAATAGTGAAACAAATTATGAAAAAATATTTGATGAGATGTATGGGTGAGGAGATGGAGCTGTCATAGTGGTTCAACAATGGTGATGGACACGTATAGATAAGGAGGATGTTGAATGATGAGAGAGAGGAGGAAAAAAAATGAAAAAAGTAAAGAAAATAAACTTAAAGACAAAGTTGAAAAATGATATTTAACAAAAAGATAAAATATTTTTGAAATAAGTTTTTAATATGTTCTTTGACTTTCGCATGCCTTTAAAATAGAAAACACTCTTTTTGTCATGTCAGCATTTAAATAGGTGCATTTATTTTGATTTAAAATAAATTAAAGGGGTAATAGAACATCTATAAAATATAAGTATGTAGTTGATAATATGAATATAAGCTGGAAACACATTTGGCCGTTTTCTCTTAAATTTATTATAATGACTATCTGAAAAAATTCCCCAATATATATTAATTTGTATACTACCAAATTAACTGGTTTAAATATTTGTATAAGATATCCCTAAATACTCATAATATAAAACAATTTGAGAAATCAAAGCTTATACCACTTATATATAATTTTAACAGACGAGCAAATCGTACTTCATAAATAACGTACCGAAATATATTAAAGTGCCACAAATCAGACATATACATATGTCCATGCATTTTCCTTTTAAATATATATATATATATATATATATATATATATATATATATATATAAATTTTATTAGTAGAAACAATCAATAATACTGGAGTACTAATTATTAGCTAGCTAGTTTTCAATATAATCATGAATATATTCACCAAAGGAATTGACTATAAACAGTTTGCCTGATCCTTATTAGTGGAAGTAGAAAGAGAGAAAGTGCAGCTATATCCTTCCTGGAACAAATTAAAGTTAATAGCTGTCTTTCGTTTCAATAACTTTCGTTTTTTAATGAGGTCCTATCGAAATAGGTAGGTTCAAGCCTTTTCTTTTCCGGCCTTCCCTCAATTAATTAGACCCTCTTTAAAGAATTTTTGAGAAAATGGCTAAAAGCCCTCTCAATTTATAGCCGGATTTTTCAATTACACATTTATATTTTACGGGAATTTTACTATTCCTGAATTTTATAAAACTGAAATTATTACCTTTCTGAACTCTTAGCTGACAAATTGAGTGTATCTCACTCTCGTTGAGAGAGTGAGCACAAAAATTTTATTAAACTTTATTTTTAATATCTATTTCTAAGAATATGTTTTTTTTATTGTCATCTTCTCCGTAACAATAAAAATCAAATTCCTCCACCATTCACCATCTCTAAACCATCATCGCCACCACTATTTTTACCGGACTCACCATTGTTGATTTCACACAAGCTTTTAGAATCTCATGTAAGAATTTTCTATAAACCAAATGAGATCTATTTATATCACCTAAAAATGGGATTTGGATCATATTTGAAAAAAAAATCAATTTAGGTTTATATCAAACCCAATTGAACACTTAAATAAGATATTTTATTTATTTTATAGATCATTTAATTATCAATGTCAAATCTCAAGCAACCAATTACAAGTTTCTTTCTCATTTTTTCGGAGAGAATTTGCACTTGTTCTTCCTCTCTATTTCGCTCCCCTTACTTTTTTTAGTTTTTTCTCTCCATTGCTACTAGTGAAAAGCTACCATTGTTGCTTCCTTCGACGAAACGTCACCATTGTGGCTGCCTCCGACGAAACACCACCATTGTCACTGCCTTGACGAAACGCCACTGCTGCCTCCGGTGAAACACCACCATTGTTGTGGCCTCCGGCAAAACTCAAAGCACCAGCAAAAACCCTCCCACACCTCCTCTCATCTCTCTCTTGTTTCTCATAATCCAACTTTGATGGACTTCGATGTTCAAAATAATGGTAAAGTTACTTTAGAATTTTGAAGGAATTGAGAAAGAAATTGCTTTAGATTTTGAAGAAACCGTAAGAGTATAGGAAAAAAAGAAAGGAATTATAAGAAAATTGAAAAAAAATTATTTAAATTTCCACGTGTCGAACACGTGAAATTCACAGATCAATATAGACGTGACTGTGGCTTTTCAGGAAGATAATAATTTCAATTTTAGAAAATTAATGGGGTGATAGGACCCTCGTAAAGTATGAGTGTATAATTGAAAAATCCAACTATAAATTGGGGAAGCTTTTGACCATTTTCTCAAAATTCTTTCATGTGCGAACAATTTTATTTTATAAATTAAAAGACTCATGTTATGAATTACGTTGAGAAAAACTAACCTTCTATATATTGTACTCTTTTTATATCTTTAAAGGGGATCCTCCTTATAATGCTATAGATAGTTGTGTGAAGTGTAAGAGATAAAACTCCTACCCAAATTATGACTACTAATTTTCACATATCTATATTATATATTAAAAATAGCTAAATATTAGGCTAATTATTATTAATTGTTTGGACCAAACATAGTAATGTTTTAGCTGTTCACAGCATCAGTTATCTACGGATGTACAGTTCAATAAGATTGAATAAGATGTATGAAAATAATATTGAATAAGATATATTAAAAATATTTAAATTATTGTTTATTTTATTTAATTTTATATATTAAAAACATGTATATTTTAAATTTGCTATCAAGAATTGATATTCATAAAGTGTTCGGTAATAATATTCGAGAAATATATTTTATTTTTAGAAAAATATGATTTGTATTCATAAATTTTAAAAATTATTAAAATTAACCATAAGTTTGTATTATAAGTCAATTTGATCTTTGTCGCAATAAATAATAAGTAGGGCCCATAACAGTAGAGCAATGTGGTAGTTTGGAGAGAGTGCAACAAACATCATTTTATACATCGTGAATTAGACAAAACATATGACTTTGTTACCTTGAGCCGATTGTTCATCATTACTTTCATATTTATTTAATATTTTATCACTATTTTGATGTTTACGTGAAAAATTATGTAATACAACACAAACAACTACTGTAAAAAGTGTTTTTGTAAAAGATAAAAGTTTTGTGTAAAATTTCAATTTTCAAAAAATCTCAAATAATGAGATTTGGCCTAAGTACTAAAAAAATTATTATTGAAAATTTGAAAAATTATAATAAATTGTATGAATAAATATTATTTGTCAATTTTTTCCCCAAAAACTATTTAAGAAATCTATGGCCAAACCATTTCTCAAATATTATTTGAGAAATCTATGGCCAAATAATTTTTAAGTCAAAAAAATAAAAAATGATGGGAGACCTACTTTTAATTTTTGACTTATTTTAAAAACATTTATTAATCTTGTCAAAAACTTGTTTACTTATTTTACTTCATTTTAAACTTGTTTTAAGTTACTTTTTATGTTTGACACATACTTTCACTAGTCAAATTAAATTTCTAATTTTTAAATTATTTCAAATATTCTTTTAGTTATACATCAGTGAATACTAAATACGATATATATATAGCTAGTATATGTATTAGTTATAACTTAACATATTGCATACACAATCAATTAAGACATCAATTAGTAAATATCAAAATCAATATATATACATATTAACAAAGATTGTTTCTAAATCTATCGTGTAAATAATCATCCTTCGTACCAATTGAGTCCGAAAGACTAAACTATACTCATTTTTGTTTGGATATATTTTGAAGTGGAATGCGTGAGGCAGACAATTGCAAAGCGCGCGTGGCTTTCCCCTCTTCATACATAGAATCTTTGTTGCTGAATTCCCTCAATATTTCGAGTACAAGAAAGAGTTGTCCTTCTGTATTACACTTGCACAAACCAAATGAAAATAAAAAATAAAAAAAGAGAAACTGATTAAATTAATTATCAAAATAATACGAATATTATTAATAAACAATCACAAAAATATATTTAATGCAACTTTAAAATCAAAATGTGAAGAAATTACTAGAGTGTTAGTGACAGTTCAGTATATAACTTATGCTTTTGCTTAAATTTCATATTTGTCTTGAACAAACTATATAACATGCTTAAATTATCGATTTAAATTTGTACACTTTCAAATTTTAACTTTATTTTTACTATGTACATAGTACTTTTCTTTTTATTTTGTGAATAAAAACTATGTTTGATTAATACCCTAATTGAAATTAACCTTTATAAAAAATAAATAAAAAAAACATATTTAAAAAATAGCACAATAAAAACAGGATAAAGATTTCTAAGCTATCGTAAATGGTACGCGCATATCCTCGGTCATACTTTGAGATATTGTCCTTCACTCAGACTAAATAGAGACAGGTGACATAATCTTATCCGTCGATAAATGTCGGATCGTAAATAAGATTATGACACATGTATTTTCGTTAGTATAAAAGGTATATAGACTCTAGCTTTTGGACGACAAAAATACTAATGTAAAGTATGACGCAAAGTATTTACGTACTATTTGTGATAGTTTAAAAATATATTTATCATTTTTCCTATAAATATATGATAACAAAAACAAAAAATAATAAAAACAATAGGTAAATTAAAGAAAAGTTCCTTATTTATATTTAGTATTTACATTAAGATCTCATTAAATCTTAATTTGCTCAAAAAGTCTCAGAATTAAAATAAAATATTTTTTAATAAAAACAATTTTCGATAATAAATAAATAAATTCTTACCATTTCATTACGATCGTTATTAAATATAGTTACTTAACTTGCTTTTATATACTCGGTTGAGCACTCATCTGTCGTTATCACACTTAAAAGAATAGGCAGAGCTGAAAATAGGATAAATTGACACCTACCCCACCCCCTCTCCTCCCCCTACCCTACTTCTCACACTTTTCGAGCGGGAAATAATAGAAAACACGCATAAAGTACTTTCTTCACCTTATTTCTCTTTCTCTCTCTTATCTTTTTTTCCCCTACTTTCTCTCTCTAAAAAAAACCCATAAACCAAATCCCTCACCACTCAAAAACAACAATAATAATCTCTTCATCAGCTTCATCTTCAATTTCCATGGAGTTTTAGAGGAGATATCATTTTGCTCTACCTACTTTGTACTGTTTGTAATTCATTTTTGTGTATTTGCTTTTTTTCTGTTTAGTTAAAGGTACTGTTCGTAATTATCGTACTAGCTAGTTTTCTCTCTCTAAAACTTTTTTTTTTCGTAATTGTTGATTTTTATATGTTTGTGAATGATTTCTGTTGTTTGCAGGTTGAGGAAAAGATGCCGGCGGTGTCGATAGATGGTTTCTCCATCAGGTGAGTGAGATTTTAGTGTTTTTTTGAAAGCTTAAATAGTGATATGGTACTTTTGCTTCGTTGTTTGTATAGTTGTATTTATTTGTGGTATAAAAATTAGGGAGTATGTTGCGAAGGTGAGGAGTGTGGACGTGGTGAAATGCTGGCCGTTCGATGAATCAACAAAGGAGGATCATGTGAAAGCTATGTTACCTCCAATTACAGTGAAGAAGTTCAGCTGGTGGTTAGATGTACTGGAATCGGAGGACTCTGATGATGTTGTACCAGTTAGGAGAATTGGAACAGGTAGGAAAGTTAAGTGTGTTAAGGGAAAAACAAGGGTTCAGAAGAAGAGGTCTATTGTTGACATTTTCGCTGTGGCGCCGCAAGTGGAGAGAATCGACGGTGATGATGATTATTACGATGATGATGATGAGGATGAGGATGAAGAAGACGATGATAATTGTGCTGTTGTTAATGAAGGGAAAAAGGAATTTTCTGATCGGAATGTTAATGCAATTAGAATTCGTAGAAGCAAGAGGAGAAGCGCTATGAAGAAGAAGAAAACGATTGCGAGCAAGTTGAAGGAGGTGAAGAAAACGATGAAGAAGGATATGAGGTTTAAGCAAAAGAAGAATGTGAATAGTAGCTGCCTGGATCGACTAATCCGGAAGAAGGTACGATTTTATGAAACTTTGTAACAGTTAAATGTGTATTTCATATAATATTTTTTGTGCTAGTTTTGTAAATTGTGACGTGAAATATATCCTGTGCTTGATGAATTGAGATTTCGATGTACAATTTTGTGCATAAAATAACGGGGTTTTAGTACAGTTACTTAGATTTGGGATGGTGAAAATCTGATTTGTGTTTCAGCACCTTTTGAACGATGAACTGTTGTGGTAAAACTAGTCCATTTACCCCTCGCTGCTTGAAATTACTGTCGAAAAAGCCGGGTAAATATACATCCACAGATCGAGCTGGGGCTTGTAACTATTTGTGTTTTTGTGTCAAAGATAGAAGAACGTTTTCTTAATGAGTTTGTTAGCTTATTGTGGATCATCAACAGCTTTTATGCTGTTTCTTCAGAATTCTGAGATGTTACATTACAGGTGCTTGTCATCTCATGAAGCGTTTAGTATTTGATCAGAATCCCATATTTTATGATAGAAGTGACACGATTTCATCTAAATTGTTGGATTAGTTACTATTGTAAGCCTGAATTTCGCCATACAATAGGATACCTAAAGACCACTGTTCACAGAAAAGGGATTTGATCAACATTTGTTTTGTGCATTTGATTTAATAAGAAAAGAAGGGACAATTTACGCCCTTTTCCATGACTAGCAACGTGGTTGGTTGACATACTAAGTGAATCATGTCCCAGCAATGCTAGCACGGGTATTGAGGGTTTACTTTTTTGCGTCCAAGTAAATTACGAATTGAAGAACTATTTGTACTTCAATTTGTTGCATAATCAATGCATCAATATAAAAAAAAAACTAGATGGGTTTCCTCAGTGATTAGTTGTAGATATTTGAGAAGAAAAATATCAGCCTTTCAATTCACATAAAATGTACTGGAATCTATCAGATAAAATGTAATTTAAGAACTAGGAAATTCCAAAATTCTTCTTCTTGATGTTTATGGTTTCTTTCGAATCGAAGTATAAATTTTGCAATACAACTATAGCCCAAAACTGAGATTTGCACTCCAGATGCCTAAACACATATACTTCTTGTTTTTCTTAATCTTTATATATGTACAGGTTAATTAGAATGCATCACTCAGTTACATCTTTTACGGAGTTGTGAGAGTGATAATGTAGTGTTCACCGGGAAAATTGGTGAATTGAGATGCATTTCCATTCTTAAAGGAGCAAGAATTGCATGCATCTATGAGATCATATATAACTGTGTTCTTTAACGTTCTCTCTTTTTTTTTCTTGTCATCTTCTTATGTGTTTAATTTTTGTGCTTTCAGCTATTTGTATTTGTTGTTGTTTTCTCTTTCGGGGAATTTCTAAACGTGTGACAAGTCACTAAAAGGATATCAATTGAAATCCACCTTTCTAGTTGCAGCAAATCTTTGTCCAAGACATTCTGCTTGATGTCACTTGATTATATATTACTACTTCATTTTTGGGTAGGGAAGCAGCATACTCCAAACTAATGTTTTCAGATTTGAAACTGAAATAAACTCGGGGGTGGCTGTATTTTGCGGTATATGGTTGACTCATTTTGCTTGCAGGAGAGATGTGACAAGCTCAAAGTGCCCAATTCATTTTCAAAACCAAGTTGTTCACAGCATAGAAAGAAGTGTGAGGACATGGAAGATAATAGTCCTACCTATGCGAAGAAACCACAACGGAAACATCTAGTTTCAGAAAAGAAGCCCAAAGGTCTTACTGATTCCGAGTTCTTAGCGGATGATCAAAAGATGATGAATCCAGTTTGTAGCAACCTCAAGAAAAGGCCTAAACAATTTCCAGTGGAGAACTCGTCAGACAAGATTTTATCTGGTCCTAGTGATGCAATTTTTTGCAGCAATCAACAAGGCCACAAACATGTTATCTCAGGTAAGAAAAAAATTCTTTGGCACAATAGTAAAGCATTTCTTCTATATGTTATCAGTTTTTTCAGATATTTTTGCAGTCTATAATCTGACCTGTTTGCTACTTTCATTGTATAAGACGATGCCACAGAGAGAGGAGAGGTTCTATCCCTTGTGGAAGAGAACGGAGCAAATAAACATATTTTGAGAACTACAGAAAGTGAGGTTACTGTTCAACCAGGATCCCCAAAGAGGTCCGTCGTGCAAAGTACCGCTGATGCTCCTAGTTTACTTAGGCACAATATCGGTACTAAAGATAATTCATCTGAATGCAGTGATGTTTTCAATCAAGTCTCTGAGGGAAATGACAATTTAAAATTATTCGGAAGAGGTTCTGGAGTAGCATCACACAGTTCACAGTATTTCTGCAATCCTGGGTCTCTCCATATGTCTCAACAGATGTATAACCACCAAAAGAATGACCAAATAGTTGGAAGTCTTATTAATGCTTGTGGTGCCAGTGAGAGATCACATGACAAGTTAAGAGGTTCTCCTCCTGAAGTTGCTGGAGTTAGCTCTGTGCATTCTGTGAAGGCATATCCTCAACATTCATCAGCTTACGAAAATGTGAACAGGAAGCCAGTTACGCTGCCAGAATCCATCGAGGGAAATTGCAGTGGTCATTTCATGCAATATCAGCCACTCCCTCAAATCCGCCATCAGGAATTAATGTGCACAATATGTTCTTTCCCTGAGTGGAAGCAAAGAGAATCCATGCATGGAGAGAAGGGAATTGAAAAGGACTATGTTCGTTTGCCCCTCAACTCTCAAGGGGAGTTAATCGATCTGAACTCAAACAGTAAAGGAAAGTTGACTCAGCTGCCAAGCTCAAGGAGAATTGTGGGATCTTCCGGAGGATTAGCAGTAAACAACGTTTCACACTCAAACATGGACAATCTCTCTGATGCTAGAGGTTGGGATAAACGAGTACCATCCACAGACCAGCTAAAAAGGTCCTCTGCAGATGATTCAATGGAATGGAGCCCTACTTTTCCAGTACCTTCAAGGTTAGGTATCTATGAGTACGACGCTGGAAGAACAAATGTTGAGTTGGATCCGCTAAAGAAAAATAAGGAATCTTTTACTCCTTTTGAGTTAGATTGCAGTGTCAGTAATTTGTCCAACCATAGAAGCAAACAAAACAATCAGGCCAAGCAACTTGAAACGAGCTGGAGTAAGCAATGTGGGAATTCTGATGATGTCTCACTGGTTGTTACTCCATCGAAAATGCGTCTGATGGGGAAAGAGTTTACGGTTGATAGAAGAGATTTTCATGCACCACAGGATAAAAGGATTTGGACAGATAAGCAGATCATTGCTGAGAAATTTTCAGCAGAGACTTACAACTACAATTCGGTGGTTACAAATCATGATCAACAAAATCTCACCGTGCATCCTGTGCTGGGAACACTGAAAGGCATGGTTGCTTGCTCTCCTAGTATCCAAATCAATCAGGCCATTCCAAGGCCTCAAGTTTGTCCTCCTCACTACAGTCACCAAATTGATTCGGTGCAGCAAAATTGTTTTGGTGCAATCAAACAAAGCCCTTTCACCCTTTATAATCAGAAAGCAAATTTTGAGGAGCCTTTTCCAGGTGGATATAAATCTTTCACAATCAGCCCATATGGACCTGTACCAACATTAATGCATCATTACTCCAGCCAGAATGGGGGCTCGAGCTCTCTTGATCTGAACAGCTCAAGCTGTGCCATCAATTTTCCTTACTCACGTTCAGATTCCGGAAGGAACTTCCGATCATCGTGGTCTCAGTTCTCTACAGAAAGCACCCCATGGTTTTCAGATGCAAAACAAAAGAAACTACTAATGGATTTTCATGAATTATATTCTTCATCTGACAGGAAACATCATTACTGCAGCAGCATTACTGGGGATAGCCGTCAAACTGACCCTTCACTATATCTTGCATCAGAGCGCTTCTGTTCTTTCACTCAGCGCCCTCAACATGCATTGGAGAATCCAGTCTCTCTACCATCTTTAGCTAACAATGTCCCTATGCCACTCCAAATAGGTTCCAGAGTAAACACTGGCTCATATAAAAGAAATGGTGACGTGACCAAAATCATATCTACTCCTTGTCTTAGAGATCTTGGTGACAGCAGAAAGAGCAAAAAGAGGCCATTATCTACATCAGACAATCGTACAAATGTGGCGGAGATCCCTAACTATTTGTTTCGGGAAGATCCTTATGTTGTTTCAGCACCATTAAAAAGCTACTCCAATTTTGAAGGTCAATACAGCTGCAAAAAAGGAATTGAATCAGGTCCAGTTAAAGGCATGTCAAACAGTATTGAGAGTGGCCAAAGTGGTACAACAGAGGCACGCCTTGGATCTTTCAAAGATGAAGATACTCTCAAATTTGAATGTACTCTGGGATCTGGGCCCATTAAATTAACAGCTGGAGCAAAGCATGTGCTTAACCCCTGCCTGTATAATGATCAGACGAACTTCAGTCCAACTCATTCAACCATCCAATTCGACGCTTCTGCTACTGGTAGCACAACTCGGGAAGCTGAGCAATCAACCAAGATATACAAGTTCTAGTGGTGAGCTTGATCGTCCAATGACTTACAAGCTTTCTGGGATAAACACTGTCATCTCCAAATGTATGAATCACAGGAACATCTGTTTTTCTACTTGCAGGAGAACTTTCTATGCCCCTGTGCCCTGGGACTTGAAATCAGATGTAATATAGTCAAACCATGTCGCTGCAGTTTACAGGTTGACTTATAAGCTTTACTGTTAAACTATGCTCTTTAGGTTTCAGGCAACTATCTTTCCATTCTAATATGACATTTTATTATGGATGCTGTACTTTTGACATTCATCGTTTGTGTGGGTCTTCAGTATTATGTTTTGTTATAGGGCGGCTCTTAATCCATTCAGAAGCACAAACTAAGACTCATATAACTTAAATAACATAGTGAAAAGAGTCTTTAACATAATGTTGCATACAATAGACCCTTATATTCTTTCCTCAAACCACAAACATAGCAGGAGCTTAGTACACCGAAGTATCCTTTTTAATAAGTGAAACAAATGAGACATGATAATAGAAGAGAGAAAGTTGGATGGTAAGCGTCCTTCACTTCCAACCAAAGGTTGAGCGTTCGAGTCACCAAGGAAGCAAAAGGGTTGAGAGCTCCTAGGGAGGGTAAAAAAATGAATTACGATAAATACAAAGGTACAATTGTATAGCCTAACTTGCACTTTCTAAAAAATGTACGAATAAGTTACTTTACTTCTAGTAAAAATGAGATTATTTATCGGAAACATATATAGCTATGAATTTAACAACACTATTAACAGTAGACATAATACATAAATATGACCATTAACTTGGTGTCAGTTGACACCTATGATCCTTAACTTTAAATGTGCACAAGTAGACACTTAAACTTGTATAAAATTGAACAAATTGATATATCCATCCAATATGACAGCCTACATGAAAATTGTGTCCTACGTGGCGTCCGACGTGTATCATGTCATGTAGGACATGTGTGTCTACTTGTTCAATTTTATACAAGTTTAAGTATATACTTGTGCACATCCAAAGTTAAGGTCATAGCTGTCGACTGACGTTAAGTTAAGAGTTATATTTATGTATTATACCTTAGCAATACTTATAAAATATTTTTAACAAATAAGAGAAAATCAACATTGACGGAATTAAATTATTTTTCAAAAGAAATTCGAAACATAAAGAAATAAATATAAATAATTGAAGCCATCAATAATTATTGTATTATTATAGTTTTAAATTTTAACCTTATACATAACATATATAATTTTCCGACGAAAGGATTGAAATGAACAGAGTGCGCGCTTATGTATCCATGCGTATGACAATATGTTCTAATTATCCACCTTTTGGCAAGGGATTGTTGGTTCTTTTACTCCCTCCAATTATTATTATTTGTTATGGTTTCTATTTTTAGAGTCAAACTAAAAGAAAATTTGAAAAACATTTTAAAATACAATTTAATCATATTGATAGGCAAAAAATTGCAATTTATAGTAATTTTCATATAGTTTTTGGATATCTAATTTTTTTTGTTTAAATATCAAATTAATGTAATCTAATTTAACTTTAAAAATCAATCAAATTGACTTTCAAAAAATACAACATGACAAATAAAAGTGAACGAAGGGGTGTTTGAAAAGCCACTTCCACTTCGAAAAGGGAGAAAATATTCATCGATTCATTTTAATTGTTTTTTTTTTAAAAAAAAGTCAAATTATAAGAATTGTGATTAACATTTTACTACGTATATTGATATAAAAAAAATCTAATTTAAAGTATTTTTCGTATAATTTTTGAATATCTAAATTTTTTATTTAACATATCATAATAATGTCATCTAATTTAACTTTAAAAAATTATTGAATTAACTTTTGAAAAACAGAATATTATAAATAAAAATGGAAGGAGAAAGTAATACATACATTATCAGAGTTATCATTAGAAAACAGAAAATAATGCCAAACAATTAGGAACACGAAACATGTTCCATTCTTGTTGTCACCTAAATATCCAACATATTCCAATATCGAAGACAATGTTTATACAATAATTGGAGACAAATGGAGCAAATTGTTTTATCTCTTTCTTGCTGAATATCGAAACCTTAATATATTATTTCGTGAGAGTTCAATAAAAGGTCAGAAACAAATTACTTCAAAATTAATTATCATAGAATAAATTATGTCACTATAGTATAAATCGTGGGATCAATAATCCAAGAACTATTTAATATCTGCATTTCATATATCCTTATGATTATCATACCTGATACAACCAAACGACAATGTTATCATAAATACCTTATTCTTGAATTCGTATTCATAAACAATGAAAAATACCTTGTATATATTTCTATGCTAATATAAATAAAATTATCATAAGTTTAGTGGAGTATCAGCTAAACATTTTTAATTAATATAAATTAATGAGATATTATAGAGAAAAAAAAAACGTAATAAACAAGTGATATATGGTGCCATTATACTAGCTAGATAATAGAGTATACATTTAGCATTGTATATATGAATCAAATCATTGTGAGTTTTCATATAAGAGTATGTAAGCTGC
Source organism: Solanum corneliomulleri (assembly GCA_027704805.1). Classification (NCBI taxonomy): domain Eukaryota; kingdom Viridiplantae; phylum Streptophyta; class Magnoliopsida; order Solanales; family Solanaceae; genus Solanum; species Solanum corneliomulleri. The sequence continues at coordinate 63,877,756 of JAKWIY010003058.1, forward strand.
AGTGAATCATTAATAATAATGTAAAAGAAATAGAAGATCCCATATAAAAAAATTAAAAAAAATTACAGAGATAATTTTGAAGCTTGCTGAAAATATCTAATCAAAGAGACGAACACACGTATTCAACGGCGGAATCAGAATTTCCAATAAGAGGTTGAACATCTGTTATATCATAAAAATATTTTAACTATGTGTATATAACCAATGTAATTTTTCCTCAAAAAGAATTGGAATAAACTTATTCGATCCTGAATCGGCCTCTATGTATTAGATTTTGAGAAAAATATAATATAATTAATTGGGCAAACATAGGATTCTTTTAGGTTTGTATAGAATTACTTGGGGTTCTCATAGGACAAGACATTTTCAAGAATTAGCTTTTAATACCTTTTCAATGAAACCATCATTGTTTTCAAAAGCTTTTCAAATTAATAAAACCAAACAGAAGTGGATAAAAAAGTGGTTGGAGAATCTGATTCTTAAACCCTACCTAATTTATAGGATATTAATTAATAATGGAAAAAAGTAGTACTAATTACATGGAGACAGCAATTTTGTTTACACCAAATGTATACTAATTTGACTTTAAGGAAGATAATTTTTTTCACTTAGAAAATAAAATAAAAAATAATTTTTAGCGGTAATTAATTAATAACAAAAGTTTTCTTGTTGCTAAATATGTATTTTTAGTGACAATTATCACTTTTTATATGTTCCTAAAGCCTTTAGCAATATTGAATCTAATGATACTTAACTAATACAGATAAAAACTTCAGCACTCTTTATTAATGCGTCTATCTATTACCGCTAAAAATTATTTTTTTATTATAATAAAACCTAATTATAACTATATGATATATTAATTTAAAATTGTGATAGAAATTAAGCTTTTCTGTGAACTCCAAATTCCAGGTAAGAGTAGCATGACGATTATAGGGTCATCCCAATTTTTAATTTTAAATAACTTTCTTTATTTAGAATCCAAAATTTTTAAACTTAAATCTTTTATTAATAAATGAATGAAAAGTATTTTTAAAGCATTTTATATAATTTAAAGGTATTTTTGGTGAAAAGAGTAAGAATTTGGGATGATTGAACCCACCCAGGGGTTATTCACGTGAATATCTGCAGTTTGACAGAACTTCTGAGATAAAAAGTGATCATCAGAGCATGGAAAAGAAACAGGAAACTAAAATCACATAATTATGCCCTTTTACGTTAAAAAGTTTCACATCGATAAAAAGACAAAAAATTAATCTCCTCGTAAAAATTTGGATATATTTTTCTAATGAGAAAATTTTTGAGTTGAGTTAAACTCATATATTTACTCTCATGTTGTTGTTCACCGATATTAAACTCTCATTAAGAAGTGTAGACGCACCACTTGAGATCTGGACGTGCTGAAGAATGTTAAGAAATTTTATAGGGCTCTAATTTAGAAGTGTTCACGTTCCACTTAATGTTTGGGCGTGCGGGAAGTTTTAAAAAATTCTACATCGATAGAAGAATAGGAAAGTAATCTCCTTATATGAATTTGAACAAAACCTGAACTAGCTTTTTGGTTAAATATTTTATGAAAAATATTCGATAGTTATTTCTACAAGTATTTTAATTAATTATTAAGAAAAGATAATACTAATAGTGTTTCCACATTTAAACACATTAGAAAAATTCTCAGTATTTCAGTGAAAATCGATCATTTTTCTAATGAAATGATTTGGTGAAAAATATGTTTTAATTTGCGATTGAAAAAACCTTTATTTTGAATAGGGTTAAAGCTACCACTCATGAATAGAAAGATAAAAAAAAGGATATGGAGAACATTCAATAATGAAGTCTGCAGATCTTGTGTTAATTATATATTGCTTAATAATCTAGAAAAACTTTATTACTAAGGAGCCTATTATGCTTAAAGAATTACTTGTTAGAAGGTAATTTTCATTATCTATATCCAATATATCAACATAACTTACTAATATTTCGATAAATGTTTTTATCTGAAATCATATTTTTAAAGTAAGTGGAATGAATAATGAATTTAATACTACAAACCTCAGATATTATTGAACCAATCAAAATTTAAATTTTGAATTCGATTCTGCATTGCGTGTGTTTCTTATTGCTAGGAGTACTATAAGTCTAGATGAAAGAAAATAGGATGTAGTGTTGTACTAAAGTTAGGAAATTGAACTAAAGACAACGTTAGTACATTAAAGACATTCATTTATAAGCACAATGTGCTATCCTTTTCCTTCTAACTTCCTTGTCTCACTATGCCTCTTCATCTTGTCTCATATTTTGGCCAAATTTGATAGTTAAGAACTATCATTTACTATTTGAGGCAAGTTAATTCATAGGCGTAGCTAGATTTTTGAGTTTATGGATTATGAATTCTAAAAAAGATAACTTAGTAAGTATTATTTTGACATTATTAAAAAGTCACACATATATAAAATTTAAGCTATAGTTATTGAGTTCTGTCAAATCCGTTGATCCGTAGAGTGTAGCTAGTTAGCTCCTTCATACTACATGTTTTCGCCCATAAAGATAGCTTTTTTTTGTTTTTGTTTCTGCAATTGCATCCATCAATTAGTAAACCCTACCTGGCTCTTTTTATATTTCAAACTTATTATCTTAATGAAAAGCTCTTATCTATAGCTATACAAATAGTGAAGCATGTTTAAATTTAAAATCATTACAAGGTTCAAAAACCTTAGAAAACCATAATTACGATACACACTTGAATCATAAGAGAGACTTAAAAAATGCAAACATTAATCTTGCTTCCACGTTTTGAGACTGTAACTTATAGATCATATGGAGATGACTTTACCATTGTCCTAAACAGAGGCGGGAGTTCAAACCCACAACTCTAGCGTGAAAAGTATTTCCACGCTCATTTATTTTATCACTAAAATATTAATTAATTTTGTTAAGAGTTCACAAATTAATATACATATATATTATCTCCGAAGACAATGAATGACTAAGTTGACATTAATTTGGTGGTGCGTTGTTTGTAACAAATCATAGATAAGAAATCACTTCTCATTATTTTTATTTGTTTATCGAAATCTTGACATTTTATTCTTTCAGCTAAGGAAAATTTCATCTATCCTATTGTACTAGTTGTAACTATCGACCATATGTATATATAATGTATAATTATATATTTTCATTATATACAGTACACTGATTAAAAATAAAAATCAAAATTATTCACTATTATAAGTTTTGTTGGCGTAGTATAAAATTTCTTATTCATGTGATCGAAAATATAACTAAAGGGACTCAAAATTAATTTGTTGGGCCCAAGCAGGTAGGTATTGGTACTGGACTTCTCTTTCCCTTGGGCTGATGGAGAGCAATAAATTTTACGAATAGCAAACATAAAAATCATATTAAACGTCTATAGTTTTGCTATTTGCACTTCATAGCAATATAATTGATTTGTAAAAATCGCGCGCTTGTGTTTATGAAGATTGTGTTTGTAGTATATCTTCTTTGTGTTAGACTAGAGTGATAATTAGCGAAATTAAGAGAGAGGAGAAGCGAGCAAGAGAGGGCAGACAGTGGAGAGAGTGAATTATATATGTCTATCGGTTAGATAATTATATATATGTAAGAACTATGTATATGTATCAAAGATTTTCTTTGTATATCTGCATAAAATTTGAATTTGTATATAATAGAATCGAGTTAAAATATTTGTCTTTATATATCAAACCTCTCTCGCTTCATACAAGCACAAATCGTACATTGTATTTGTATAATTTGTGTTTGTATAAAGTGATCGAGAGAGAGATAGAAAAGCAAAAGACAACTGGGCAGGGTAAGATTTCTATTAGTATAAATTTAAGTGTATATGACAAGAGATATGTATTTGTATTTGTGTATACAGTTTCTCTCACTTTATAAAAACACTAACACAATTTATAGTGAGAAAGACGAGAATGACAATGTGTTTGCTACGAATTAAAATCAAATGAAACAGTAGATATAACATTTATTCTGAATTAATAGTTTGCTACAATACACAACCATAATGATAATAAAAATGCATAAATTCCTTTTGTTACAATTTATTTGACTTATTTTGATTTGACACGTAATTTTAAAAAAATAAAGAAAACAAAATCTTATGATCTTTAAGTAAATATAATAAAAAAATCAAATATATCAAAATATAGTTAAATTATATGATTTTAAACATATCACTTGAAAGATTAAAACTAAATAATTATTAAAAGGTGAAAGAGTCATTCTTTGTGAATACACTAAAAAAAATATATCAAACTAATTAAAACAAAGAAATATGTTACATCAAAATACTAACGAGGGTGAGAGAGTTGATGAAATACACTTCAACCTTTAAGAGCTTTTTATTTGCTATTCTTTAAAATTCGAGATCTATTTTAAAATTTTAATTGTCTTAATTTAATATTCATAATATAAAGATCTTATTCATGCCATCGACACGAAGCGATAATAAACTAGTCAAGCTGCATTATTGTTAGTAGGGCCCACCATGTCCTATTATTGTACATATATTCCAAAGCAAGAAGGGGACCACAACTGAAAACACATGATGCCAACATCAATCTCACGAATTTATCAAAGAAAAATAAAAAATATCGATGTTCGATAAATTTTTATTTAAATAATCAAATTATAATTTATTACGATTCAAACAGATGTTTCTATCAAATTATATGATTTAGCACCAGAGGAGAGTGGAGAGCAAGATTATATATACTTTATTCTATTTAAATCTTATTTGTTACGTTGAATTTTATTATACATATACATGATATATACATAACATATAAACCAAAGTATATAAATTGTGTGTATATTTTAACCGTATCGATAAACTAGTTGTTCAAATAATATTTTTTAGGGATTGTTTGGTTAGGAACAAGTTATCTCATGATTAGTTATTCTGGAAATAGTTATAATGAGATAATTTATCCCACTATGTATATTGAGATAACTTATTTCATCACTATGGTATAAATGGTGGAATAAGTTCCCCCAAACATGTCAATCAAACAAGATATTAAGATTTAATCCGAAGATTAACTTTTTTATTTCGAAACTATTTATTTTTATCTCCCACACCAAACAACCTAACGTGAGTCTCCTTAAAAAATCTCAATGTTGAAATGTGAAGACTGTTTGGGCCACCGTTTTTCCCAATGTAAATGACAAAGCCCAAAAACATATACTTCATATGAATTTTTACATTTTATATTTTTTTTGCTGAAATAAGCGTGATTTTATTAAAAGCAAAAAACAAAAATTAAGAAATGGTATTATATAACTTATAAGAACAAATTTAATAGATGTAGTTTTACTGTAGTCTTTGCAATAATGGAATAAAGCTAGTAAATTAGGTAAGGTTTCTAATTGGGATCAAAATAATTTAAAATATTTTTTCTAGTTAAATAAGTCCGTTAAAAAGAGAAAAATAACTCTGAAAATAAGAAAAATAAATTTAATAAGTGACATTTCACGTTAATTTGACCATGTCTTTTCCATCTTCATATGCATTTCATCTTCACCCTTATCTTCGGCCCCATCCAGGCCACTACTCACCCACCTCGCCTCTCATAGTATTTCTCCAGATTTTATAAAAATATTTTTACTTACAAACTTATTCAAGACGATAAGTAAAAATGTCATTTATCTTTTTGAAAATACAAAGATATTTTTTTCTTTAAACCAAACACACCTCAATTTCACTTTCCTTGATAATGAGCCATTTATGTTTTAAGGCCACAAGAAAAAACTAACAAGTTTTCTAAGGCAAAGAAATAAAAAAAATTATCGAAAAAGGGTCTAAAATATCTTCAAAGTATTAGAAATAGTATAAAACTATCCAAAATGCCTTTTTCATCTACATATTGGCTACAAAATAGCCTTGTCATCCATATTTAGGTTTAAAATTGACCAATTATTCAAATGGTTTTAAATTTAATCTGTTTAAATATTTTTAAAAATACTTGGCGCTCAATTATTAGTTATAATTTAGTTTATTAATATCATTTACAAACCAACTCACTACCCACTCATTACTATTAAACCCCACCCAATTAATAAACCAATTCTAATATCAAAGTCGCCCTGAGCATTACTAAAACAGGACGAAATTACAGATTTCTGAAAATGACATTCAAAATTATTCGAGTCTGAATTGAAGACCCAATTAAATTTAGGTTGAGCCGCTTATTTAGGAAGACACTTTTAATAGGACTCTTTTTCAAGATTGAATTTGAAATTTATGATTAAAGGTTAAGAAATAGTACATCCCAAATTAATTCATGAACTTTTTTTTAATACAGTTTTATAAATATTTATGATTTGTTTAAACATTAAAATTTTAATATATTATTTTTTAATAAATTTATCTATTACGTAACATCACATAATTGAGACGAAAGAATAATTAAAATGAACATAGTCAGACTTTTAAGTGTATCGATAATTTTTATTTAGACACTTGAATTATAATATGTTTTGATTGAGGACTTGAATGTTAATAATGTACTTCTATAGACATTTTCGCCTTAGTAGCTTTTCTATTGTTGAATTAGTAATGAGGCGGGTTTATTAATTGTGTGGGTTTGATTAGTAATTGGTGGGTAGTGGATTGATTTATAAATTATACAGAAAACGGTCAAAATTGCCCCTAAATTATGTGAAATAGATCATTTATACCCTTCGTTACATTTTGGGATAAAAAATGTCCCTATTGTTATCCTAGGAGACTACATATACCCTCAAGAATTAACACCCATATTTTTATTGACTTGGCAAGCCACCTGAGACTAATCCTTCCACATAAGCATTGCCAACTAGGATTCACTACAAAAAAACTATACCTTTAAAAGCGGCAATAGTCGCTACAAAAGTCCGAAAAATCATCACTAAAAGTTTTCAACATTAAATTCTAACTGTGTTTTTTTCTTCATTGTTTTTAAAAAATAAAAATGATATCGATTAAGTAGGAGTTTGAAGACATTGTATGTTTTATTTTTAAGTTATATGTAAATGTATAAAATGTACAATGATGAATTATATAGTTGGAGATGTGAATCGAGAAGTAATTTCTGATTTTTCATAATAATATTGAGTTATTTAAATATTGATATTGCAAGTTATTTATTTTAAAAACTTAGGTTGCAATCAAAAATTAATTATCATATTATTTTGTTGAAAAAATAAGTTTTATTAGCGAATGATTGTTGGAGCCTTAGTCGTCACTAAAAATCACTCATAACCTTTAGTGTCAATATTTTGGGATTTTGTGAAAACTTTGTCGCTACTAAAGGTCAAGTTCTTTTGCAGTTAATCTTAGTTGGCAACGCTTAGGTGGAGGCATTAGCCCCATGTGTCATGCCACGTCACTAAAAAATTGGGATGTTAACTCTTGAGGGTATTTGTGATCTCCTAGGATAACAGTAGGGGTATTTTTGATCCCAAAATGTAATTGAGGGTATAAGTGGTCTATTTCGCATAGCTCAAGGGCATATTTGACACTTTTCACTAAATTATATTAATAAGTTAAATTATAACAAATAGTTTAGCGCCATGTATTTAAAAAATATTTGAATAGTTTAAATTTAAAATCGTTAAATAAGTGGTCAATTTTGAACTCAGTGGTGGATGATAAGGGTATTTTGGTGTGAATAGGTGGTTGTGAAGGGTAATTTGGAGGCAGCAGGTGGATGGAGGACAGTTTTGTAACAATTCTAATACTTTAAAGATATTTTAGGTCTTTTTTTGAAAAGTTATAAAATTATGTATACTAGTCAAATATTATTTTTTTAAAAAAATATAAAATTAAATTTTAAATATCTTTAGCAGGATTTCTATATTCATCACTATCACTATCATTATCACGATTTTAGAAGAGAAACTTGACAAATATTTTGGGACGGAGAAGTTGTAAGTTGTTGTCAAATTAATGAATTTCTCTAATCAAGCTATTAATGGGAGGACCACAAGCATTAATCACCATTCTTGTGATAAAACCTTATGGGCCATGTTAATTAGTGGCAAGAATATTTAACTATGCTAATTATCTTCAATATGTCAACTTATTTAAAATGAGAAACTCATAAAGTAAAAAAAGAAGGTTAAAGCTCGTTTAAGAAAAATATTTAAATTCCAAATTGATGATTATTTGCTAGATATTCTCATAAGATTTTCAAAACGGAATTCACCTAAACCTAAATATCATTCCAAAAATGATTTTAACATTTCAGAAAGTTTTGTATCAAAACCTAAGAATTATTCAATTATTTTAGAGCATTTTTTTACTTTATAAAAAAACCAGTGGCTGATCATGAAAATTTTAAATCCAACTTAAAGTAATATTTCAAATTTTGAAAAAATAACTTATAACTTGTTTCAAACTTAGATTTTAATTTCAGAGTTGCATTTCAAATTTTAAAAGTACATTGACATTAAATTATTTCAAATAGTCTTCACAAAAAAATATAATTAGACATAACTTTATTGTCAACTTCGACCTAAAAAAATTCATAAAATATTTTGGTAAATTTGGCCATATATATTTAAAAATATATCTTTAAATATTTGTTTATATTAACAATGTGATTTTCAAATTTTTAGTAACTGCCTCTGACTAGCTAGTTTTTCGATATGTGGACTTTTCGCTCACAAAATTTCATTTTTTTTTCTAAATAAAATACATATACAAACATAAAATCTAATTCTAAAAATTGATGACCATGCCTACTAAAACTTTTTATGTTATTTTTTTTAAAGAAAAATATAGTTCATTTGAAGACTTTCTATTATTCATTTAATAGTAAGGTAAGTGCAAATTTCAATTTGCATCTAATTAGTGACATAGTAGCAATTAATTCATTTATTTTCTCATGAGTTAATGAATTGATGAGAATTAAATTGCTTGATGTGTTTAATTTCTTAATCTTTTGTCGTGATATATAGCCTAGTTAAGTTCATTTTGGATTTTGACAGATACATTTTGATACTTCAATTTCATGGATTCAATAGATTTTTATTAGTAACAAAGCATAATAAAATTGCAAATTTCTTGAATGCTATCTTTGGTGGCTTAGTTGATTCTGAAATATAATGTTATTAGTATTATTATTTTTGTATTTGTTTGTGAAACATGAAAGTTCAACTAATATTCTTAAAAAACGTGTTTACGCTCCTCTAAATCAAACAAATTTTTATATTAACGGTTCAAAAATATCATTGTCAACAGGTCTAATGAGACGAGAAAAAAAGAGAAGAGAGAGAGATCGAACAAAGCATGATGCTCGCAATAAATTTTGGGTGATTGTTCTTATAAGATGCCGTACTTGTCAAAATATAGATATCGAATAATTTTATTCATCGTGCGTGACTTAAAGAGATTAGAAGAATAAGCTAATAATTTTTGTCTCCACTATATGAAGACCCTTTAGTTGCGACTGATTTTATTATTTCTTTGAAATTCTATAATACAATTGTAACGACCTGTTTAGTCGTTTTGAGCAGCAGAACAAATTCTGGAAAAACTGGCTGAAACCACGGACCCAACGACGGACCGTCACAGGCTCGACGGACCGTCGTGGGTGTTCCGTTCCATGACACTTAGAGTTTGAAAATCGGTACTGAAAATCGACTCTCTGTAAATTGCGACGGACCTGCAGGACGTGCCGTCACATCCACGACGAACCGTCGTGAGTCCCGTTGCAAAACACTTCAACTTTTGAGAAATTGGTGCAAGAAAACGAGTTTCTGACCGTCATGACGGAGGTGCAGGACGGACCGTCACAGGTGTGACGGGCCGTCACAGCCACCTGGAATTTGGGGAGGACACGACGGCCTGGGTGACGGACCGTCGCACCCACGACGGCCCGTCACAGGTCACGCAGTCCCAGACAGTTTAGGATTCCTCCACACGTTTTAAGGGTCGTTTTTGATTATTCTTTCCTTAATTATAAGGATTGAGGGGTAACATTAATAAGTCTAATTACTTAGGGGTTAAAAGGGGTAACCTTAAGTTAATTAGGGGGTTTATTTGTCCTCTTTTAGTCTTAATTATATGATTAATTAGGGTAAAGGAAAGAGGGTTTGAATAAAACAAAAGAGAAAGAACAGAAAGGGAGAGAGAGCAGATCGATCGAGAGAGAGGAGAATAGCAAGCTTGGGAGATTTTCTTGTTGATTCCAATTCTTCGGTGGAGGTAGGTTATGGTTTTATGTTACGATAATCGTAGTGAACTCTTGATAGTGTATGATATGTATTGATGATGTTGTAAACCTGTCTATGTGCTTAAATTGTATGCTTGCATGATTATGATTATGAGATTGTGATTAATTAACAAGCATGACGAAGTTATTGAATCCCAAATATTGAAAGAACCCTAATTCACTTGATATATTATATAATAAGATTGATGATGCCTTAGTATGAAAGAAGGCTTGATGAATTAGGGGATCGGGTGCCACGTTCCGGTACCAGGATAGATAGAATATGAGGATCGGGTGCCACGTTCCGGTACCAGGATAGAATGAATATGAGGATCGGAGTGTCACGTTCCGACACCAGGATAGAATATGGATCGGGTGCCACGTTCCGGTACCAGCATAGAATGAATATGAGGATCGGAGTGTCACGTTCCGACACCAGGATAGAATATGAGGATCGGGTGCCACGTTCCGGTACCAGGATAGAATGAATATGAGGATCGGAGTGTCACGTTCCGACACCAGGATAGAATTTGAGGAGCGGAGTGTCACGTACCGACACAAGAGGAAGAAAGATAATGAATCTTGAAAGATAATGAATATACTCAATCTAATGAACTTAACTCCCAAATGAGTATGGTATTGAGGCTTGAGTCCTCATGTGTGAACTTGACGGAAATTGTTAATGATAAAGTAAATGCTATTGCTACATGTTAAGTATTTTAGTGGATTTACATTGTTATTGATATATATTGTTCCCTATTTTGAGTTAACCGATGATATCTACTCAGTACGTGTGGTTGTACTGACCCCCTACTTTTATGTTTTCCTCTTGTTATTTGTGTTATGCAGCAAACGTTCCGTCAACTTCGACTCAGCAGTAGATCAAGCCAGTCTTCACTTCATCGGAAATTCAGGGTGAGCTAATGCGTCTAGCTTGGACTGGGTCTCCTTCTTCAAGTCTTGATGCCTTGAACTTCCGGCATGGACTAGCTTTTACTTGTTTTAGCTTTTTAGACATTCTTAGTTTAGTGATTTGAGATAGATGTTCTTGTGGTGATGACTTCCAGATTTTGGGGAATAATAATAATAGTTTTGAATTGTTTTTATTAATGAGTTTAAGTCTTCCGCATTATTTTCTGTTGAAATATCTTGAAATGTTAAGGTTTAGATGGGTTGGTTCGCTCACATAGGAGGGTAAATGTGGGTGCCAGTCGCGTCCCCGATTTGGATCGTGACAGACTTGGTATCAGAGCATTAGGTTCATTGGTCTCATCACACAAGAACAGGTCTAGTAGGGTCTTAAGGAACGGTAGGGGGACGCCTTTACTTTTCCTTGAGAGGCTATAAGACTTTAGGAAAATTCCATTCTTCATTCTTTCTTTCGTGCTATTACTTGAGTCCAATTGGTATCTAGGTGATACAAATTGGTATCTGACCATCTTCATTCTTTTCGCAGATGGTTTAGAACTAGAGCAACGACCGCACCAGCAGCGACAACGGAAAGACATGAAACTACTGAGCCAGCCACTGGGCTGTGGCTCGAGGAAGAACAACGGCAAGAGGCCGTGGAAGAGGTCGTGGGAGGACGTCCTCTAGAGGGAGAGGACGAGCCCCTAGCCCATCTGATGCTAGGGCGGTGACTCCTCCACCGACTGAGGAGGTAGCTAGAGAGGGTGAGGAAGGGGAAACTGAACAAGGCAGAATGAGGAAATGCCACCCCAACCTACCCCAGAGATGATCAACCAAGTACTCGCTTATCTGAGCGGGTTGTCTGATCAGGGTCAAGCACCTCCAGTGGTTTCTGCACCAACACCTCCGGTTTCAGAGATACGACATGCGGCTACTATGGCTCCCCGCATGGATGCACCATTGGGAATAGGCACATTTCCACGTCTGACTACTGGGCCTATTATGACAAACGATCAACATGAACTTTTAGTAAGTTCTTGAAACTGAAACCTCCAGTCTTCAAGGGTGCAGAATCTGAAGATGCTTATGATTTTCTGGTTGATTGTCATGAGCTACTACACAAGATGGGGATAGTAGAGAAGTTTGGTGTCGAGTTCGTGAGCTATCAGTTCCAAGGGAACGCCAAAATGTGGTGGCGTTCACATGTTGAGTGTCAACCAACAGAGGCACCACCTATGACTTGAGAATCATTCTCTACCCTATTTATGGAGAAATATATCCCAAGGACTTTGAGAGATAGAAAGAGGGATGAGTTCTTGAGTTTGGAGCAAGGTAGAATGACGGTGAATGCATACGAGGCTAAATTTCGCGCACTATCCAGATATGCCACCCACTCTGTTTCAGTCCACAAGAACGGATCCGCCGTTTTGTGAAGGGGTTGAGGTCAGAATTGCGGATTTCAGCCTTACAGGTAGCGGCAACAGCAACATCCTTCCAAGAGGTGGTAGACTTTGTGATTGAGGTGGAAGGAGTGAAACCAGATGACTTCACCACGACATCGACATCAAAGAGGTTCCGAAGGGGAGGTGAGTATAATGGTTCTTATTCTAGAGGACAGAACTCCGGAGGTCACTCAAATCGACCAATACAGTCTTCACTACAGACTGTAGTTGGGGGTCCACCTCAGAACGGTCAACATTTCTCTGAGAGGCCGACGCGTGAACCCAGAGAATGTTATGGGTGTGGAGAGATTGGACACATTAAGAGGTACTGTCCAAACCAGAGTTACAGACCCCCAATGGCTAGGGGAAGAGGTGGTAATGGTAGAGGTCGTTATTCTGGAGGGCGTGGTGGCCGAGGTAATGGTGGTCACCAAAACGGCAGAGGTGAAGGGCAAAATGGAGCCACTACTACACAACATGGTAGGGGCAACGGACAAACAAATAATGGGGCTCATTGCTACGCTTTCCCTGGAGATCTGAAGCGGAGGCGTCTGATGCTGTTATCACAGGTAATCTTTTGGTTTGTGATTGCATGGCATCTGTGTTATTTGACCCTGGCTCCACGTTTTCTTATGTATCTTCATCATTTGCTAACGGTCTAAATTTACGTTGTGAATTACTTGACATACCTATACGTGTTTCTACTCCGGTGGGTGAGTCTGTGATAGTCGAAAAAGTGTATAGGTCTTGTTTGGTGAATTTTGTGGGGAGCAACACTTATGTAGACTTGGTTATTTTAGAAATGGGTGACTTTGATGTAATTCTGGGTATGACTTGGCTTTCTCCAAACTTTGCGATTTTGGATTGTAATGCTAAAACAGTGACGCTAGCCAAGCCTGGGGCAGATCCGTTAGTGTGGGAGGGTGACTACACTTCCAAACCGGTGCGTATAATCTCCTTTATTCGTGCTCAGAAGATGGTTAGTAAGGGTTGTCTAGCTTTCTTGGCACATCTTAAGGATGACACTACTCAAGTACCATCGATTGAGTCAGTTTCGGTAGTCTGTGAGTTTTTGGATGTGTTCCCTGCAGATCTTCCGGTATGCCACCAGATAGGGATATAGACTTCTGCATTGATTTGGACCCGGTACTCGCCCCATTTCTATACCCCCGTATAGAATGGCTCCCCCGGATTAAGAGAATTAAAGGCTCAACTTCAAGAGTTGTTGAGCAAAGGGCTTCATTAGACCAAGTGCATCTCCTTGGGGTGCTCCGGTTTTGTTTGTGAAGAAGAAAGATGGGAGTTTCCGAATGTGCATAGATTACCGACAGTTGAACAAGGTAACTATTAAGAACAAGTACCCCATTCCTCGCATTGATGACTTGTTCGATCAGTTACAAGGTGCTGGTGTCTTCTCTAAGATTGACTTGAGATCCGGTTATCATCAATTGAAAATACGGGCAACGGATGTACCAAAGACTGCCTTTCGAACGAGATATGGACATTACGAATTTGTGGTGATGTCCTTTGGTCTTACGAATGCCCCCGCCGCTTTCATGAGTTTGATGAATGGGATTTTTAAGCCATATTTGGATCTCTTCGTGATTGTATTTATTGATGACATATTGGTATACTCAAAGAGCAAGAAGGAACATGAAGAGCATTTGAGAATGGTATTTAAACGTTGAGGGAGAAAAAGCTTTATGCCAAGTTCTCTAAGTGTGAGTTTTGGCTAGATGCGGTGTCCTTCTTGGGGCACGTGGTTTCTAAGGATGGAGTAATGGTGGATCCATCTAAGATTGAGACAGTAAAGAATTGGGTAAGACCCACTAATGTGTCAGAGATAAGGAGTTTTGTGGGTTAGCTAGCTACTACCGCCGATTCGTCAAGGGATTCTCTTCTATCGCTTCCCAATTGACGAACTTGACTAAGCAGAATGTTCCATTTGTATGGTCAGATGAATGTGAGGAAAGTTTTCAGAAGCTTAAGACTTTGTTGACTACCGCACCAATTCTTACCTTGCCAATAGAGGGTAAAGACTTCATTGTTTATTGTGATGCATCCTATTCTGGGTTGGGTGCGGTGCTAATGCAAGAGAAGAATGTGATCGCTTATGCTTCAAGACAATTAAAGATGCATGAACGTAACTACCCACCCATGATTTGGAGTTGGCCGCGGTAGTATTTGCACTAAAGCAATGGAGACATTACTTATATGGGGTTAAGTGTGAGGTCTACACGGACCATCGTAGTCTACAGTATGTCTTTACTCAGAAAGATTTGAACTTGAGACAGAGGAGATGGATGGAACTACTGAAGGACTACGACATCACTATCTTGTATCATCCGGGGAAGGCTAATGTTGTGGCAGATGCCTTGAGTAGAAAGGTGGGAAGCATGGGAAGTCTAGCTCATTTGCAAACTTCTAGACGCCCATTGGCTAGAGAGGTTCAAACTCTGGCTAACGACTTGATGAGGTTGGAAATAAATGAGAAGGGAGGATTGTTGGCTAGTATGGAGTCAAGATCTTCTTTTCTTGACAAGATTAAGGGAAAACAGTTTGATGATGAGAAACTAAGGCGAATTCGAGATAAAGTGTTGCAAGGAGAGGCTAAAGAAGCAATAATTGATGAGGAAGGTGTTTTGAGGATTAAGGGAAGGGTATGTGTACCCCGCATCGATGATTTGATCACCACCCTTCTGACAGAAGCTCATAGTTCCGGATATTCTATACATCCTGGTGCAACCAAGATGTATCGCGATCTAAAGCAACACTTCTGGTGGAGTAGAATGAAGCGTGACATTGTTGAGTTTGTTGCCAAATGTCCAAATTGTCAACAAGTGAAGTATGAACATCAGAGGCCCGGAGGAAACACTTCAGAGAATGCCCATTCCTGAATGGAAATGGGAGAGAATCGCGATGGACTTCGTGGTTGGTCTTCCCAAGACCTGGGTAAGTATGACTCTATTTGGGTGATTGTTGATAGGTTAACTAAGTCTGCTCACTTCATTCCTGTCAAGGTGACTACAATGCAGAGAAGTTAGCCAAAATCTACATCTCAGAGATCGTTCGGTTGTTGCATGGAGTTCCACTCTCCATCATATCAGATAGAGGTACGCAGTTTACTTCTAAGTTTTGGAGGACATTACATGCTGAATTAGGTACTAGGTTGGACCTTAGTACTGCATTTCATCCTCAGACCGATGGACAGTCTGAGCGAACGATCAAGTATTGGAGGATATGCTTCGTGCATGTGTGATAGAGTTTGGTGGCCATTGGGATAGCTTTTTACCTTTGGCGGAGTTTCATACAATAATAGCTATCACTCCAGTATTGACATGGCTCCATTTGAAGCATTGTATGGGAGGAGGTGTGTAGATCTCCCATTGGTTGGTTTGATGCCTTTGAAGTCAGACCTTGGGGGACTGATCTGTTGAGAGATTCTATGGAGAAGGTGTGAAAGCTATTCAAGAAAAGCTTTTGGCTGCTCAAAGTAGACAAAAGGAGTATGCAGACCGAAAGGTTAGAGACTTGGAGTTCATGGAAGGTGAACAAGTCTTGTTGAAGGTTTCACCCATGAAAGGGGTGATGCGGTGATGCGATTCGGAAAAAGGGGTAAGTTAAGTCCAAGGTACATTGGACCATTTGAGGTACTAAAGGAATAGGGGAGGGCTTATGAATTAGCCTTGCCCCCAGGGCTGTCCGGAGTGCATCCGGTGTTTCATGTGTCCATGTTGAAGAGATACCACGGAGATGGAAACTACATTATCCGTTGGGATTCAGTTTTGCTTGATGAGAACTTGACTTATGAAGAGGAGGAACCGATTGCTATATTAGATAGAGAAGTTCGCAAACTGAGGTCGAGGGAGATGGAGATGCATCCATCAAAGTGCAATGGAAGAATCGACCGGTTGAAGAGGCTACTTGGGAGAAGGAGGCAGATATGCAAGAAAAATACCCACATCTGTTTACAGATTCAGGTACTCCTTTTCGCCACTGTTTTTCTTCTTTTGATCGTTCGGGGACGAACGATGGGTAAATTGGTATCTATTGTAACGACCTGTTTAGTCGTTTTGAGCAGCAGAACAAATTCTGGAAAAACTGGCTGAAACCACGGACCCAACGACGGACCGTCACAGGCTCGACGGACCGTCGTGGGTGTGTTCCGTTCCATGACACTTAGAGTTTGAAAATCGGGTACTGAAAATCGACTCTCTGTAAATTGCGACGGACCTGCAGGACGTGCCGTCACATCCACGACGAACCGTCGTGAGTCCCGTTGCAAAACACTTCAACTTTTGAGAAATGGTGCAAGAAAACGAGTTTCTGACCGTCATGACGGAGGTGCAGGACGGACCGTCACAGGTGTGACGGGCCGTCACAGCCACCTGGAATTTGGGGAGGACACGACGGCCGTGGCGTGACGGACCGTCGCACCCACGACGGCCCGTCACAGGTCACGCAGTCCCAGACAGTTTAGGATTCCTCCACACGTTTTAAGGGTCGTTTTTGATTATTCTTTCCTTAATTATAAGGATTGAGGGGTAACATTAATAAGTCTAATTACTTAGGGTTAAAAGGGGTAACCTTAAGTTAATTAGGGGGTTTATTTGTCCTCTTTTAGTCTTAATTATATGATTAATTAGGGTAAAGAAAGAGGGTTGAATAAAACAAAAGAGAAAGAACAGAAAGGAGAGAGAGCAGATCAGAGGAGATCGAGGAGAGAGGAGAATAGCAAGCTTGGGAGATTTTCTTGTTGATTCCAATTCTTCGGTGGAGGTAGGTTATGGTTTATGTTACGATAATCGTAGTGAACTCTTGATAGTGTATGATATGTATTGATGATGTTGTAAACCTGTCTATGTGCTTAAATTGTATGCTTGCATGATTATGATTATGAGATTGTGATTAATAACAAGCATGACGAAGTTATTGAATCCCAAAATTGAAAGAACCCTATTCACTTGATATATTATATAATAAGATTGATGATGCCTTAGTATGAAAGAAGGCTTGATGAATTAGGGGATCGGGTGCCACGTTCCGGTACCAGGATAGATAGAATATGAGGATCGGGTGCCACGTTCCGGTACCAGGATAGAATGAATATGAGGATCGGAGTGTCACGTTCCGACACCAGGATAGAATATGGATCGGGTGCCACGTTCCGGTACAGCATAGAATGAATATGAGGATCGGAGTGTCACGTTCCGACACCAGGATAGAATATGAGGATCGGGTGCCACGTTCCGGTACCAGGATAGAATGAATATGAGGATCGGAGTGTCACGTTCCGACACCAGGATAGATAGAATTGAGGAGCGGAGTGTCACGTACCGACACAAGAGGAAGAAAGATAATGAATCTTGAAAGATAATGAATATACTCAATCTAATGAACTTAACTCCCAAATGAGTATGGTATTGAGGCTTGAGTCCTCATGTGTGAACTTGACGGAAATTGTTAATGATAAAGTAAATGCTATTGCTACATGTTAAGTATTTTAGTGGATTTACATTGTTATTGATATATATTGTTCCCTATTTTGAGTTAACCGATGATATCTACTCAGTACGTGTGGTTGTACTGACCCCCTACTTTTATGTTTTCCTCTTGTTATTGTGTTTTATGCAGCAAACGTTCCGTCAACTTCGACTCAGCAGTAGATCAAGCCAGTCTTCACTTCATCGGAAATTCAGGGTGAGCTAATGCGTCTAGCTTGGACTGGGTCTCCTTCTTCAAGTCTTGATGCCTTGAACTTCCGGCATGGACTAGCTTTTACTTGTTTTTAGCTTTTTAGACATTCTTAGTTTAGTGATTTGAGATAGATGTTCTTGTGTGGTGATGACTTCCAGATTTTGGGGAATAATAATAATAGTTTTGAATTGTTTTTATTAATGAGTTTAAGTCTCCGCATTATTTTCTGTTTTTTTGTTTGAAATATCTTGAAATGAAAGTAAGGTTGTTTAGATGGGTTGGTTCGCTCACATAGGAGGGTAAATGTGGGTGGCAGTCGCGTCCCCGATTTGGGTCGTGACAAACAATTAATTAAAATGACCTTCATGTTGTTTCAGAAATAATAATTCCATTGATTGATTTGGAATATTGACGATAACTAGGAAAAATTAAAAGCATTTTTCTTGTTGAATTTATTATATAATCTAATTTTTCTACATATATCTACATCACTATAGTTTACTTATTTATTTATAACTTTTTGACTATTGAACCAAAGATTAATTAGGATTTTGATTTGAACCAAAAAATAAAAAAATTAGGATATTGATTGTTTTAATAAAAATTTTTTATTGGTAAGAAGATTAGAAGGGCAAGTACACCCCAGTGACATGTTATTACTACTTAGGAGTATTCGTTTACATCCATATAATGTTCATTTGAAAGGTAAGGGCACTTATTATAATGTTATGGACATGATAATGTAGATTTTAAATTAAAAATTTCAACAGAAATAAGTGTTTAAAAATATATTTAATTTTTTTTTTTTGAGTTTCATACATAAATTATTAAAAGTGTGAGTTTTATACCTAAACTGTCACTTTTTAATTTGAAAACACACCTCAATGGTATGTGTAGTGCACTCTCTCTTTTATATGAAAAAAACTTGGACACATGGCATTCCACATAGATAAAATATTTTATCTAGATAAAAATTAAATAATAAATATTTAATATTAATTAAAAATTAAAGATTAGTTTCTGCTGCGGGATGTAGCAGAAAGGGGTGTAACAAAACTTGCAGCGAAAAACACTGAAATTAATTTATTTTTCTTATTTCACTTCACCACTTCCTCCACGTACCCCCTCTCCCGCGACAACTTTATCCTTTTTTTTTTAAAAAAAAAACATTTATAAAATATTTTTAAAAATTTCATATTTCATTCTCACCCCTCCCCCTCCCCCCGATAGAAATTGATATTATACAATTTAGAAAAATCTACCTCATCCTATTTAATTTCCACTCTTAATTTTTTATTTTTTTTATGTTTTTCTTATTTTTGTGTTAGAGATGCATGTACATATATTTTTAGAATTTTTTTTTACTAGTGTACCAAATATAACATAAAGAACTAAAAAATATAAAAAGTCTTGTGGCGGCAAGTAAAAAATATTTTCGATACGTATATCTAAACACTGGGAAAAAAATTGAAAGTCGAGGATTAAGTGGGATTTATAGAGTTATATTTTTAAGAAAATAAAATAATATTTAAATTAGTATTTGATGAGGGGGAAGAGATGAAGTAAAAAATGAAATACTTTTATAAAAATAATTTAAACAAAATAAAAAACTTTGAAAAAGGGTGTAAGAAAAATATTTTACATTTTATTTATAAAGAAAATATTATTTTTTTTATAATAGTTTTTTAATTTTAACTAATACTTATAATTTATTTATTTTTTGTTAAGGTTAAATATTTTGTCCATGTAGAGTGTGATGTGGAAATTCTTCAAAATAAAAAACAGAGAGTGTATTAGACATACCATGATGAGAGTGGTATAAAAGAGAAAGGTGTGTTTCTCAAACTAAAAAGTAATAGTTTAGTTATGAAACTCAAACTTTCAATAGTTTAAGTATGAAACTAAAAAAAATATATAATTTAGGTGTATTTTTGACACTTATCTCATTTTAATATCATAATTTTGATATTATGATATGATATATATGTACAAAACTAAATGATTAGATGTTACACTCTAAACTATTTTATCTTTATTTAAATGTTGGTGTCATATATTAAGTGAATATATACTTAATTTTTATTATGTAAAGTATTAATATAATGTAATTGATATATTTTTTGGAATGTTGACGTCATAATTCTAACACAAACTACCGAAATTGAAATTATAATTATTCAACCATACATAATTAATTTAATATGACTAATGTTTTATTTTTTAAAAAAATAAATCAAATTGAAGTCTCAAATATCATATCATTCTACCCCTTCATTATGAGTTAGGACAACACAAAAGATCCACAAGTTGAATTTTATAAATTTTAAATTTTAAAATAACAATATCATAGTATTATTACTAATTCTATTAAATTTCTATTTCATGCATATATAATGTATTCTTAATTATTATAAGTATTTTTCAGTAGAAAATTTAAACTAAAACTATTAGATTCTATCGAATTCATAAGTAACACACACGTATTTTAAAGATATTTTATACTCCCTGTCCGAAATTGTTTGTCATGTTGCGCTTATCGAAAGTTAATTTGACTAATTTTTAAACGTAAATTAGATTACATTAATTTGATATTTTAAACAAAAAAATTAGATATTCTAAAACTATATGAAAAGTACTATAAATTACAATTTTTTGTATATTAATATGATGAAAAAAATACATCTTAAAATGTTAGTCAAAATTTTTATAGTTTGACTCTAAAAATAAAAACCATGACAAACAATACCGAACGACAGGGAGCATATATGTGTGTGTGTGTTTTCATTCAACGTGTGGAAGTGAGAGGTACATAGAATTCAATGCAACAATACCTAAATCCCACACGATATGTGTAGAAACCAACTCCATATTTTCAAATCATGGAACATATTGTTTTGGAATGTGAACAAGTTTACCAATCAAGATGATAACCTTAATTTTTATTCTCTCCGTCCATTTTTATTTGTCATGTTGCTTTTTGAAAATCAATTTGGTTAATTTTTAAAGTTAAATTAGATTACATTAATCTGATCTTTTAAATAAAAAATTTGAATTTTCAAAAACTATATGAAAAGTACTATAAATTGCAATTTTTTCGTATCAATATGATGAAAAAATACATCTTAAAATTATTAGTCAATTTAGAGAGATATTATTATTACAATCTATGAGTTGAATATTAGTCTGACCTCGGTTAACATATCTTAAAAAAGGTAAATCATTAGTTGATTTTTTGAAAAATAAGAACACAAACGCAAAATTATTAATTAACCCAAACGATACTATAACTGATTTCATCAAGAGTATGTTTGGGTTAATTGATTAAAAATAACTGGTTTTAAATTTATTATGCACCTCCATTCTATAGCTATTTATCGATAAAATTTATGGAAAACCATACTTACGCTTAGGATAATATCATATTTAAGAATGGTAAAATAAGCCCTCAAAAATACGATTCATGCAATTTAATCATCTTATTTATTAGCTAGACTCATTTAGCTCAACTCATTTCATTTCATTAATAGTTAAACAAATGTGAAGCTCAAATTATTCGATAGTATTATTTATTTATTTTTTTAAAAGATATATTATAATGTATAATCGTAATAAAGAAAAAAATAGTTTTAGTAATTTATTTAACTCAAATGTTTGCTTTCATAGTTTTGTTGTGGAGATCGTCATGTGTATATCCAGAAAATCAATTACAAACCTACTAAAATTTCACTTATATATAAGTTATTTTAATTTTTTTTAATTATAATATTAAAATCAATCTATCTCAATTTAATGACACCTCTTTAGACGACGATTTTCAAAAAAGGGCCCACTCTTTAAACAACCATTTGGAGTGGGCCATTAGTGTTGGAGAATATTGTGGGAGCTAATTGGATGATTTGTTCATTTTGGTTTACTCTGAAACTAAGTGGCCTATTTCCTGGACTTTTGATTTAGACTATAGCTCTTTAAGTTTCGGATTCTAATTTGGAAAAATTAGTAAATTAGTAAAAAAAATTGATATATGTAATAAAAATATTCATACTTTATAAATATTAGTGATAATTTCAACTTATGAATCTATTATTTTTGGATTTTGTGGTTAGTCTTTGAACCTAGAAAGAATACACAAATAGGTTAAGAATTCACTTCGAATGAAGAAATTGAGAATATTGTTTTCTGATATCTCAATTGGTTATCCTTTCTATGAATGATCGAAAGAACCACTTTAAGTAATGAGTATTATTCATTATTTAAAAAAATTTATGTATCCCAATTTTCCTCCTATTTTATCTCCTTTTTCAATTAATTCTATATACTCCTTTTTTTTAAAAAAAAAATAATATTCTCTCTCATATTTATCTTTTCAAATTGTTAATTCTCTCTCCCATTTAATTTTGTTCTCTCCCATGTTTATGTTTTCTGAATTTCCTCCAACATTCAAGTTGCAAATATTTTTCTGCCATATATTTTGGTTGTTCTTTTATTCAAAAATTGGATCAACAAGAATCCCTTTGATTAAGGTATTCCTAATCTTTATCCTATTTTCATATTTCTTTTATGATTTTGTTTTTGTTTAAATCTTAAGAAAATATTGTTTGTATTTTTCAATTCCCGTTATGGTTTATTCTCCAATGGCTGAATGCAAGAGGCATACTAGAGGTATTAACCTTAATCAAACAATTTCTAGTGATTTTTCATCCTTTAGTTTATTTATTACTCAAGAAAAAGTGTATAATGTATGATCCGCTGCTAAAATGAGGGAAGAAAGAGGGTTAGTACGTTTACAAGACTCATTGGTGTGTAAAACCTTCCTCAAATTCAGAACACCAATGTAGAATCTTCGTCTACTCGTGAGAATCTTGAAAAAGACGACGAAGATGGAATAGTTATCGAACAATTTTCTATTAATTTGTTTTGTATTTATAGTTCTTTTTAAAAATTTGATATGCTTTCTCAATTTGTATTCAAGTCACTATGTATACTATCAATATTTGTATTTATTAAAAATTTAATGCTGCACTAATTTCCTCTATATATTCAAGACTTTATACTATGGACTATTATTTCCACCGAAAAATGTAAAATATATTTTTAAATTATGTGAAATTAAATTTATGTATCCGTGGTTAATATTTTAACACACTAATTTCCTCTGGCTATGCTTATTCTTTTCACCATTGTTCGATTGTCCCTTTATTATTATGAAATTAAATAATTAAGGCCTTTCGTGATTCTTATAAAATAAAAAAGAAAAAAATACATACTTTAGGGATCGATGCGGTTGGTAGTTCAATAATTTTTTTGGTTTATAATATGGTGTTCGATATTTTATTGTAGTTTAATTATATTTCGATTTGGAATAATTACTTGAATGAATGTCTTTTAATAAATAATTACTGATTTTAGGATATTTTTTATTTATTACCATTTATAGCAATATTATGTTAAATCTGCAAGTGAATCAAGTATGCAATATAGAGTATATGTATTATAACTATTTTAAAAATATATTATGCTTGTTAGGTAAGAAGTTGACACATTATATTATAAGGGTATTAATTAAAATGTGTGATAAATATATTATCCACAATAAAATTTGTATTATATGTGAATAATAATTTTTTTTTTGTAATATAAATTAAAAGTGTATTATAAATGTATTAAAAGTAGTAAAGTGAAAAAAAATATTGTTACTATAAAGAGTAAATATTTTTTATTTGTTGTATATTTATATAAGTTTCCCCTATTTTTGTATTATGGTCCCAATACAATTTTCTTTTTTTTCCATTTATAGAAGCCTAAATTCAATATCTTTAAATAAGGATAAAAAAATTTCAATCATTTGTATTCAAAACTGTGGCCTAGTAGTCAATAAAGTGACTGAGAATTCAAGATCTTACGTTCAGAACTTATAAGAGAAAATATTAAGTGATTCTTTTAATCAGTCTTTCGATCAATTCTAATCTTGATTGACAGAGTTATCTGATACGTTTTGTTGGAGTTATATCATACCATTTACAAATAGAGTATACCTGAAGTTTGTCGATGTGTGTGATATGTCCTTTAATTAGAGATAGTGACTTTGACATAGATAGGTATCCACTAGCATAAATGCAACCCAAATAATTTAATGCCACCATCTACCTGAAAACATGTAACCCTAATTCTTATACCACATATTTTGTTTCTTATAAGTTGAATCTTAGACTAAAATTTCTATATATATGCTCCAATTTTGTCTAATTAAGATGTTACATAAACTTCTTTCATTTTACTGAATCCCAAATTGGAAGCAATAAAAATGAGGTACTAATTAGACATAGTGAAAACAAAATAGTTGTTTTGTAGTTTTTTTAAAAAAATAAAAATAAAATTATGAAATTTTTACGGGAAAATCTTCATTTATACATATAAACAGATCGGAAAAGGCTGAATTTTCTTCATAGTTGCCCAATAAATCTTAATTCTTCAGAAAAAAAATGTGATTTTTAATACAAGCAGCAAATTCTTATATATACTCGACGTTTACACTAACTATATTAATTTACAATAGTTGAGTGATATAATAAAAGAAATAACATGCATTTTAAACAATAATTTAGGTGAGAAAAGTTCATGTACATATACATATCTTTTATCTATCGATTTAGGGAAAATACACAAGTACCCTCCTAGATTATGACCGAAATCCCAGAGACACACCTTAACTAAACTAAGGTTCTATTATCCTCTTGAACCTTTATTTTTTTTTTTGTAATTTTGTGCACGTCCTATTATCCTCCTGAACCTTTATTTTTTTTTTTGTAATTTTGTGCACCTTTTTTACTTATGTGGCAACAAAAATATCTCCCACGCGCCTCAGTTGCGTGTATACCACACGTAAGACAAAAGGTGTACAAAATTACAAAAAAAATAAGTTCAAGGGTAATAAGACATTAGTTTAGTTAAGGTATGTCTGAGAGATTGCCATCATAGTCTACGAGGTACTTATGCATGTTCCCAAATATTATAAATGTTGAATGCAAATAAATTTTCAAACCTTGTGAAAAATGCTCACCTAGCTAGCTAGTGTAACTTTTTCTAAATCAAACTAGGTAAACCCTAAACAAAAGAATTTGGTACTAATTACAGGTAGGGGTCACAAGTCACAACCTAATTAAACCCCCACTACAAGGAGGGATTTTAATTTTTTTAATTAAAATTTTCTTTTATTTTAATTGGAATTTGTTAATTTCATATAGTTAGTGGGGAGTAAATTTTGGCTATACAAGATGAAAAAGTTTCACACAAACATATGGTCCTAGAGTGATAGATAGTAACCAAATATAGCAAAGTGTATCATGAGGTTTCCCCTACCCCTTTACCATAAAAGAATTGAGTAATGGGTGATGGTGAATAGGACATCACATGGGAGTCTTGTTCCTATGAATCACAACTTCAAGAGATCATGGAAGGAAAAAAAATCTAATAATTAAGAGAGAGAAGTACTTTTAGGTATGGAGAGACTTTTTTTCCTTTATTTTTCGATTTGGTCATCTGATATTTGAAATTTTATTGAATTTGATAAATCAGGATTTACACTAAGGAATCATTTTAAGCGTAGAAAATTCAATTATCGAAAGGTTTGGCATTCTTAAGAATCGCACGAGACAGCTAATAAAGAGTTGAGAGAGATATCGATTGATCATCTCATGCCTATCTTGCTCAGACTTTCCAAAAAAATAATGTGGTATACGTGTCAGATCCTCTAATAATGCATTAATGCTATTGGAGGATTCAGATATGCATTCAGTCGCAATTTCAAAAAATCTGAGCAATAGTTAATAGTCTCTCACTCAAACATCAACGATGACGGTAGAGTAGAAGGTGGGGTTTAGAGCTGAATTCCATATCTTAACTACGTGTTCACATGAACCAAATAGCTTTTGTTCATATCTTATATGTGTATTAAAATATTTTTTTTATTGTGAACCCAAAAAACATTAAAATTTTGAATCAACGCCTCTAGTGGGAATTCGATCGGTAAGACACAATTATAACTTTAGTTCAGACTCATTTAACATATACAAATCCTTAATTTAATTGAATAACTCAAAAATAGAGAAATCTTAGTCGGTTAGTTGATTGACCACCTCTACATTCACGTTGTTTATTAGATTTCAATTTTCATCTAGTAATCCCTTCTCCTAACTTCATTTTTTTTTTTAAAAAAAAGATTTAAAATAAAACTCAAAATGACAATAACAGCTTGAATAGTCTCTACAGCTGCAAAATTGAAAGTAAAAAAAAATTATACATAAAAGGGTTTTGCTAGTTTTATATTTCTATACTCTATATTTAAACTGAAGGTTGACTGCACTTACAACAATATTACTCAATTTCCATTAGTTGTCACTTTTCAAAAGAGACTCTCATTGTCCCTTTTCCCCATACTTATAGAAAAATGGATAATTAAATGGAGTTTGATCAAACTATACACCTAAAATTTTACACCCTCCTTTTGCTACTTCCATTGAGTACCACTTACCTACATTTCCATAAAAAATAGAATATAAAAAATATACTCTTTGTCTCAAATAAATTATCGTGATTTTCTTTTTATACATTTAAATTTTATTTGTGAATTTATAGATTTTTTTTTTATTTTTCATTCGGTGTCCCATACCTGCATAGAAGCTCGATTATTTCAGATTTCGCGATGCATAGGCCCCATTTCAGGGGGGGGAGGGTTCCCTACAATAAACTTTTTCATACCTAGGGCTCAAATCTGAGACCTCTGTTTAATGGATGAGCAGTCCCATCCGCTATACATCGTCCTTTAGTGGTGGATCTACCGACTACACTAATTAATTTTAAAAACAAAGTTTTTTTTATCACAAATCAGTGAGAAATCTGTGCTATAATACATGATTTCCCACAAAACTAGCTTTACGTGAAAAATAAATGACGAAAAGACTAGATTCTCACTGTAATAGTGAAAAATTTCTTAACATTTCCATATGAAATGATTATTATTTTTTCTTTTGTAACTGATTCAATTAAAATATCTTCAAAAATAATCACCGAATATCTTTCAATGAGAAATTTAGTGCAAGAATAATGATTTTCTAGTAGTATAACTAAGTATACTGTTGTTGTTTTTCTTTTACACGTCTCTTAAGAAACATTAATTAGTAAAAATATTGAACTATTTTACCCTTTATAATATCACGATAACTAATCTGAGACGAAGAATAATTTAGTAGTGTATAGATATACACTCAAAAAGTAGTATATTTTAGTTGGACGGTCCAATTTTTTCCTATCTATAACTATCCTCCAGCTTGTTCAACTCACTTCCATTTTCTGCAAGCTCTCCTGTTCAAACCTATACAAAATAGGAACAAATTTGAAGAGAAAAAAAATAAAAAATAAAATCTCTAAGGTAGATTTTCTTTCTTTCTTTACCCAATCTTTGCTATATCACCATTTTTTTTTAAAATTCTTAATTTTAATAATGAAATTGTTGTTTTTTCTTCTTTTGGATGCTACAAACACATACACAAAATATTGTTAATTTTTTTTGTTAGACTATAATTTCCCTGATTGAGTGTGTAATTTAGCTAACGAGATCGCGATATTTGTTTTGCTTTTTTCAGCTTTTTTTTTTCTTTTCGATACAAGACGATATGGTTTTTCCTAATAATCAGGAATTACTTGTCGATGAGTCGTCTTCTCAGTTGAGAAAAACAAGTGGAGGAACTGGCGGAGGAGGTAGAGGGAAGATTGAAATTAAAAGGATCGAAAATACGACGAATCGACAAGTTACCTTCTGCAAACGTAGAAATGGGCTATTGAAAAAAGCTTATGAACTTTCTGTTCTTTGTGATGCTGAAGTTTCACTAATTGTATTTTCCAGCCGCGGCCGTCTCTATGAATATGCCAATAACAGGTTTGTTTATTTAGTTTTTTTTTTTTTCTAACAAGATCTGTTTTTAACCCTAATGAACAGAAAAAAAATGTGATTCTGCAGATCTTTGCCTTTTCTGTGTGTTTTTTGATTTGGGTATTTTTTTAATCGGGGGTTGCTTAGATGATAAGCACTCTTGAGATTATGAGTTTGTGTCAATATAGGAACTAAAAAGGTGGGAGCTCGTAACGATTGATCTATGTCAGTCTAGATATATTTGTGTGTTAAAAAGAGGGTGACTATGGTGTTTATTTAAGTTAAAAGATTGAGTTTCTTCCATCACAAAGATTTGCTTGTCTAATCCATAATTTTTTTTGTTTCCTTTCTTTATGAGCTTCAAAAACACCAAAATTTCCTTTGATTTTACAAATAGATCTGTTGATTTGAGTCGTGAAATCGGTTATTAATGTTGATTCTAAACTTGTTTGGAGTACGATTCTTTCTAGAATTTTGATTAAACAGAGATATTTTGTGTGTCGACTATCTAGATATAGATTCTTATTGGTATAATACATATATTGGATCCTAAATTTGGCTTTAATTTTTTAACTTTGATCTCCAACTTTCATAATGCAGCACATTAATAATCCATTTTTTTTTAAAAATAAACACATGAGTCCTACATGAAACAATACACGTAAGACACCATGTAGGACAAAAAATGACTTGTAGAACATGTGTGTCTATTTGTTCAACTTTCTACAAATTTAAGTATTTATTTGTACACATCCAAAATTAAAGAGTATAAATGTAATTCGAAAATTTTTGATAAATTTACAAGTAGGGTTAAGAGAGATGGGAAAAATCTTAAGCTTACAAAATTTATTTCCCCTTTTCTCTCTGTCTCTATTTTTTTTGGGCATCTTTGCAACTAGTAAATTTTTCTCTCTCTTCCCAATTTTTTTTTGTTTGTCTGTAAGCTGTCAAGTTCTGATTTATTTTCAATCAACTCTTCCAATTGATGCTTCCTTAATATACATAACATGTCATTTCAGACATCACACAAGCAATAGCCTATCAGATTACAGATTAGGGTTTCAGGTACACCAAAAGAGTCAAGTTGCTTTTTCTTTTTCAAAGTTAAGGATTATTTTTCTTTGGTGAAGCGAATGGATCGAACTCTCTCTAATAAGGTGAAAGTTAAGATAATTTTCTGAAAAAAAGAACTTTTTTAACTCGTCATAATTGAATTAGGATTATTTTTACAAGTAAAACAATTTCTTTCTGATTAGAGGAAGTTGCTCAGTTGGTAAACATTCCTCACTTTCCATCTTAACATTGTTTTGCCTTTGTTTTTACCGTTATAGCCTTTCAATAATAGAGATAGAATTTTTTTGTTTCTGGGTTATATATATATATATATATATATCCAAAATTTTAAACACAAAAACAAACTTTAAGTAAAAGAATTACTGAAATTCGATCGAACCCATAAAACTTTAAGTAAAAGAATTACTGAATTCTATCGAACCCATAAGCATAATTGTATCTCCTCTCACCCTCCTTACTTTGTAATTGAGGTAAGGACAAATAGTCCCCTTCTCTTTGATTTGGTGATATATATAATTTTATCAAATATATAAGGCTCAATTAAAATTACTGAATTCTAATAAACTCATACCATTTCTTTAGAATTCAGTAATTTTAATTGAGCCTTATATATTTGATAAAACTATCCCGTTGTCTCAATTTATGCAAAGAGGCTCAAAATACAATAGTTAAAACTTTTTTTTTTCAATTAAATTATGAATTAAAGTATTTTTTTTAAAAAAATATACAAAATATAAATCAACATATTAAATATTCAAAATATTTAACAAATTAGTTTGAGAAAATTACACTAAAAAGAAAAAATCTGTCAAACTCTCCTAATTATAACACCTTCATATAAAATGGGATAGAAAAATATAAATAATTAATTTCAAACTCAATATAAATGAAATAAGTGATAGTCAAAAGTCAAAAGTTAAAAGGGCATGATGTAGAACTTATTTAACTTCCAATTTCATGGTAGTCAAAAATTATTTATTTATTTCTAAAATAATTTTTTAATAATTTCTTGAAATGTGGGGTTGAAATATAGGGGTTAGGGTTTCATGTGATTATGAGTATAATACATCATATAATAGGGAGTTAGACACGCATATTTGGTCACGTCACATACGAATTTTTCAGTTTTGAGCTAAACAACAACAATATTTTGTCATATATTTTTTTTTTTGACGGTTCAAATATATCAAATTTTCCTGGGGTTTCCAACGAGCCAAACTTTCAACGAATTTTGTCAAAAAATTCAATTGGAAATGTACACTTTATGCAATTACGATATAGTGCCACGCAAATTAAAATTAAAATTCTTTAGGTATTTGATATTTCCTCCTTACTTACATATCTCTTGGGTTCTAGCTCAACCTTGTCAACTTTGACTTGAATCTAATGCTTATTACCTAATTTAGTTCGATAAATTTTACTAGTTAATTAGAATAGGAAAAGTTGATTTTTTATATGGTCATTAAACTAATAATTGTTATCTTAAAAACCACATTTTCTTTTATTTTGAGATACTTCTTTCATTTCAATTTGTTTGTCTTATTAAAATTTGTTACGGAGTTTAAGAAAGTAAAAAAAAATAATTTAAATCTTGTAATTTTAAATTAAAGATATGTCAAATGTACCAAAGTAGATTTTTACTTTTAACCTACTAAGAAAAGATAACTATTATTTTATCCTCAATATTAGTTCCTACTATTCTTCAAAATTATTTCTTAAAATTAAAGACTATACATCAATTAATATGATATGAGTACTATGAAAATGTATTCATATTAATTATTGTTTTTCCAGAGGCATACAAAATATAAAATAAATAAAAATAACTATATTAATAATTAATTAAGTGATTATACGAGAAATTAAGTGGTAGCAGTAAAGAGTTACATTTATGAAGACCTAGTCAAACTAAAAGCTTATTAATTAATTTTTCGTATCCTATTTTTTCACCATTTGTTGGTGAATTTTAGTAGAGAGGGAGTACGGCAAAGGAAAAGAGTCACTGCACTTTCCTTTCTTACATAGGGAAGAAATACTTTTGACTGCTGAAATTTTTTCTTCGAAAATTATATCGTATAAATAAATTAAAATAGTTTCTTATAACTATACATAAGTTGTTGAATCTCTTTGAAATCGAGAAAGATTTTAATTTTAGTGGTAAAGAATGTTTTAAGTTATGAATTTTGAATTATAGAATAATATAACATTTCATTGAGTAGAGAATAGATTTTATGTATATATGTTAAAGTGAATTTCTTTAACATAAATACATGATTTAGGCTAATGCTATCAAACACCTAATTGATATTGTAGATTCCTACCTTTAGGAGTTTAGGGGTGGGTTAGATTTTAGGTATTATTATATTTTTTTTAAAAAGTTCATATATAAATTTCTGATTCCGTTATTATAGAGGTGGATTCAGGGCATAAGCAGGTTTATGAAAATCGAATACCTCTTGTACATATCTATTAAAAAAATCATTCCGAAATCATAATTTGAACTCATTATTATTATTATATATATATTTTTTTTTTATCTTTACGGTTTATTATTATATAATTCTTCTTTTCAATTGTCTGTTTTATCTCTTTTTTCTTGTCAGTTTCTTAAAGAATGTTTCTTTCCTTCTTTTGATAAATATTTTAACTTTTCGTTTTCATATGATATGTTTTAAATCATAAGGTAAATAACATGTGATAAAACAACGAAATCACAAATCAAAATCAGACAAATAAATTGTTTTGACCAATTTATTTTTGGGATGTTGGGGGGATAAAAGGGTTTTCGTTGGGGGTATTATTCAATGGGTAAAATTAAGAAACATTGTAGCCAATCATGTTGTTGGATCTTGAGCCAACGTGGCAGGGAACAACCAATCACTAGCTCGATGAAATTAAGGTTACATATGCTTCAATTCCTCTTACTGTAAGTGCAGAAAGAATTACTTGTTCATCCTTTTAACCCAAAGGATAAAATAAAGACTCACAAATCACAATTTCCAAAAAAACTCTTCCTCCCGTCCGTCTCATTTGATGCGACATCGTTTGACTTAACATGATATTCAAGAAAATAAAAGATTGTTCTTTTAAATTTTGTGGTTAAAAAACATTTTTTCGACAATTGTGTAGTTATAAATTGTTTTGTCAAGAGTGAAAAAAGAATTTTGAAATTAAATTATATCTGCGTAGTAGGAACAGACTTAATAATAAATGATGTCACGTAAAATAGAACGGAAGGAAAAAGAGTATAGTCTTTAGGTAGAAAGCTAATTACTCCCTACTTCTTCTCTTGTGAAGAATTTAACTTTTGATTTTGACTTTTTAAGAGGAATGTACAACCGTCAAAAATACTCTTTTGATTTTATAGTTTTAAAAATATGGAAATATATCATTCTTTTAACCAAATATTAAAAAGTTGAAAAAATCACTTCACCTTGACTTTTTACCTAGGTCAAAATCAGTTTCAGGCTATCCAAACTTTTTGAAAGGTTATTACTTGTAATTATAATAGTCTATGTTACTCGGATTTATCAAAAATATGGACGGATAAGTCTAAGATTCTTCAAAAGTAAAACATTTTTAGTGAATCCGATATAGATGCAGCAATATTTATTTTTTTGGGTTAAAAAAGTTAAATTTATTTATATATAATGTGCATCCATACAAGACCGGTGGCCTGAAGCATTACCTTCAAAAGAAATATTTACTAAGTTACAAACATAGTTCATACATACTATCTGATAATAAGGTTAAAAATTGCTCTTTCCTTGTCTGCATTGACAATTTTCAAAACGAATACAGGATTGCTCTTGTTTGTATCATCATCGTCATCATCAATTTCTCCGTCTTTTGGATTGAAATTCCACATTCCAGGTGGAAAATACATAGAATTGTGACATCTGAAAAATGATTTTATTTTGTAATTTGTGTGTATTTGCAGTGTTAGGGCAACTATTGATAGGTACAAGAAGCACCATGCTGATTCCACTAGTACTGGATCTGTTTCTGAAGCTAACACTCAGGTAAACTTGTTTATATAAACCATTATTTTTAGATGTAACTTTTTTATATTTAATCGTCCACCTAGGGTTTTACCTCTCGTGCATCAAAGCACAAGTCTAAACAAAAATATCTTTAGCACTATCTATATCAAGGATTTTTTAACCTTGCGGTTAGCTCAAGATTCAACACATAGGCCGTGGGCTCGTGGCTTCCCTTCTTAATGAGGATAGAGGCTAAGGCCGAGGTTGAGTCAAAACAGATAATAACATGAAATTTGGGGGCTAGGATATTAAAATAGGTAGTAAAGTTTGTACCTTGCTTGGTACTATGATAGGGCAAACCTCAACAAAGACGTTGTGTTTCTAAAAGGAGGATGGGGAGGGAAGTGTTACAACCTACAAACAATTACTAATTGTTGAACTCTACTGTTGAGACGTCTTTTCATTTGAACCTTAGACAAAATCGTGAGGTTTAAAAGCCTTAATTAAAAACATAAAAAATACTTTACTAGTTAACCTAGACCATTAAACTTACATTTTGTTTTAGTATCAATCGCACAGAGAACTAGATATTTTATAATCATCACAAAAATGATTAAATTGACTCAACTCTTACATATTCCTCAGTACTACCAGCAAGAAGCATCCAAACTGCGACGACAAATTCGAGATATACAGACTTATAACAGGTCAGTCCAAAGTGGACTTCTCTAATATAAATCATTGTGTACTATCAGAAAATCACTAATTTTTATTGAATTTTTTTGTTGGAATTTAACAGAATATGGAACGTTGAAAATTTGCGATTTTCTAGTAGTGACAAAAGTTGTAGTAATTATGATTTTTTGTTTTGTTTAGGCAAATAGTTGGAGAGGCATTGGGCAGTTTAAGCCCTAGAGACCTCAAGAATTTGGAAGGGAAACTTGAAAAGGCCATTGGTAGAGTCCGTTCCAAAAAGGTAAATAATTCAACTTTTTGTTAGCTGATTTTCACTGTTTTCTTATTATTATTACAAAGGTAAAAAACTGACATTTTTATTTTATCATTTTCCAGAATGAATTGCTTTTCTCAGAAATAGAGCTCATGCAAAAGAGGGTAAAACTACTAATTTATGTGCTTTCCTTAATTATATATTTATAATCATGATGTTCAGGTCAGTTTGCGTGCACTTAAATTAATTTTACAAGATATCTGCTACCTTTCACTAGCACTAAATTACCTAGTAGTTTTGCCTCAATTGTATTCGAACGTGAGATATCATGAACTTAATATTCACTTTATTGATCAGTAAACCACACCCTTAAAAGCAGAATATAGACAACATACTTGAATCATCTTTACGTTTAGATGAGTCAAGATAAATTTGAGCTAATAAATAAATAGATCATTAATTAACTTATCCAAATTTTATAGATTTTATTTTCATGAACTAATCTTATCACTTGACAGGAGATTGAGCTGCAGAACGCCAACATGTATCTACGCGCAAAGGTCCTATTTTCTCTATGCTTTTATGTTACAATAGGACTCTACTAGTATCTGGACGTTTGACCATGTTACATTGCGAAATTTTTTTAAAAAAAAGTTTTTATTTTTAAAATTGAAAATGATATTTCAAAATTGAAATTGTGTTTGACCATGACAAATTAAAAATGTTTTCTACTTTGTGTGAGTGATTTGGAGTGAATAGTCAAAAACACATTTTCGTTGTTTTTCAAATTCTTGAATTCAACTATGACGAAACGTGCTTTTTCAGAGTTCAACTCCGGAAAAATAGAAAAAATTTCATGATCAAACGCCTCCTTGATCAATTAGGTAATTTTTTTTTTTTAAACTTGAAAATTAATCCTTGAAATGTACATATGTAGCAGATAGCAGAGGTAGAGAGAGCACAAGAGCAAATGAACTTGATGCCTGGAGGCGGAGGCGGAGGCGGAGGAGGAGGAGGATCTGATCATCAATACCATCATCAGCCAAATTATGAAGATGCTCGCAATAACTTCCTGCCTGTAAATCTCCTGGAACCAAATCCTCATTACTCTCGTCGCGACAATGGTGACCAAACTCCTCTCCAGCTTGTGTATGCCTCTCTTCCTTCTTAATTATAATTTTGTAATTTATTAGTTAGACTCACATGAATGATAAATTTTACTAAAAACTTATTAAGGTTTTAAGAATGGATTGAGATTTTATACCATGAAACAAAAACTTGTCATGGAAGGGGAGGTGTGAACGTTTAGCTCTCGATAATAGAGAGTTGTTCAGATGGTAAATATTCCTTACTTTCAATTCTAATGTGTGAACACCCCTTATTTCTAATCTTTAAGGTTTGAGACATGAGTTAGAGAGCAAAACGGGTGGAAGCTCTCTAAGGAGGGGTAGAAAAAAAAAGGAATTTTTACCTTTTAGTACAATTAGAATGTGAAACTCGAGAAAAAATAATAGTTGAAATATGTTTTTTTTTTTACTATTTTCTCTAACACTTCAATTAGTGGAGTCTTTGTTATATCAAAGTTGGGATAAACTAATCCCATAATAGCTTTGATAGTCCAAAAAACCTGGAATTTCATTTTAGGTTTATAGAATTGTGTTTGGTCTTCTTACCAAAACCAGGGTCAAAGCTACAACTTTGCCCACAGATTTGGTAAAATATAATAATTTTGGCTCAAATCATATATTTATGTTTAAAAGTTTACCTAAAATGTATTCAATAATTTGTTGAGGACCCAGTAAACAACAGATTATGCCTCACTAAAAAATACTTTATGTGAAGACGGTGATTCATTATGTGCTTTTAACCTAACTCAAGCCAAAAAAAATATTTATTCAATAGTCACCACTTGCCACTTTTGCTCCCAAATCTTTCTGGTTGTACTTTTCAAAAAATGTTGATTTACATCTTTTTACGTTATTCATTACCAATAACCAGTTTATAGATGAGTGTTCTTGAAGTAGTCAGTCTAGATCTGGACCTACATGCTAAGTAGATGACTTGTTAGGCGAGCGGAGCGGAACCTAAGATTTCTTGTAAATATTTTCAGTCAATCCACCCATTGTCTTAATGTTTTGTGTCCAATGCTCAAAACTTTCTTACTTTTTGTCTTCATTTATATGTGTTGTAAAGAAATTGTCAGAATCTTAAAGAAAGACAAGAAACTTTGTCAAATCTAAGAAGAACTAAGGCTAACTGATGGGAGTTTGCCGGAACACAATAACAGTAGCGTGAATTTCGTATTTGTGTTAAGAAATTCACTTAATAGACATAAATAATCTTATGTAGAACAAAGTGATCCAAAATTCATTAATTTAGCTAGCGTTTGTCTATAAATTTTGGATCAAATTTTAAGGAAATTCCACTTTCACTATTAGAAATAAAAGGGTTTTTTCATTGTAAATCAATCGAAAATTTGTGTTACAAAATATGATTTTCCTACCAAAGCAGTTCATTGTGAAAACACACGGTGGAGAAACAAATTGTCACGGAAATACTATGAAACTTCCTAACTTTTCCTTGTGAAAACATTACTATTTTTTATTTTCGTTCAATCAAAATATATGTGGAAATAGCTACTGAATAGTGATTCTTAGTAGTGCTTAATTACTTCAATTATTTTTAACTGATTATTTCTCCATTTTTGTCTTGGCTGGTGTTATTTATGCAGCTGAAAATCATGGAGCAGGTATTCTGAAATTTGGGGTCAAGGCTCTTCATCTTCAGAAAAATGTGTACTACAATTTTTAACCTATAGTGTTGTAAATCATAATCATAATTATTGCCACTGAGATTTAAACTGTTTATTTTCAAGCAATATTATTCAGTCATCTGTTAATTAAGGAATGAAAAATCTTGTTTGTTATATTATGACTACTTCTATATACTTTTACAGCCTTATATAAATAATATGCTATTGAACTATACATACAACATTCTCTAGCAAGCTATTTTGTTAATTTCTTTATCTTTACATCATAGTAGTATATAATGTTTAGAAAATAAGAATGATGTTCAAACATTTATGAGAATAATTGACATACTTATTAGAGCTTTTGAAAACTTTACAGTTAAGTAAAGTTACATATGTTTGAAATATTTTTCAGAAACTCTTGAAGAACTTGTGAAAAATTTGGATAAATATTTAGAGAACTTTGATCTGCAGCTGCTACGTCTCATCACGCGTTGTTTGAAGGCTATAGAAACAGCAGATATATAAGTCAGTGAATGTCATCTCCCAAATCAAAACTAAAAAACAGTATTATGTATATCTTTAGAGCATTGATTTAGTTCATCGTACAAGAAGAAGAAGAAATAAGCTACATTCAGTAGAAATTTCGGAATAAGTTCCTATAAACACACAAGATATTGAAAAGGAAAAACCAAATCAGATTGCACTTGACCTTCATTAGAAGTGTTTTCTGTCTTGAGTTGTTGACGATCATCTACCCGTGATGTCATTATTTTTGATAACCATAGATGAAATTTAAGCTGCATATGGTCTCAATATAGAGAAGAATAGAGTATTCAAAGAGTAGTACTAAGGTATTGTTATATATATATATATTTAAGGAAACGTACGTGGAAAAATACTTTTACAATACCTATACCTATATAAACCTATTGCATCTCGAAGATTGTCAAACATTATCTAGTCTGAGTAGTATATGGCATGCTAGCTTCTCGTCTATACAGGGAGACTACTGTGTGGTCTGATTGGAGACTGAAGGCTGTACCTTCTTCCCTCCAACTCAGAATATATATCGAGGCTAAATTCTGATACATTTCGCGTTGAGAGTGAGACTTTGTCCCCTTAATTGTTCACTCCATGATTCCACATTTCCTAATGAATTCATTTGACATATTTACATGGCGGCTCCACAAGCTTCGTATCTCAGGGGCCCCAATTTCAAGCCATGGCTTGGCTGGTCCACTGAAATGTACAACTGCTCCATCTTCCAGTACAGATTGTGTGACATCAATAATGGATCGATAACCTAAACCAGCAATGTGCCATGAAGGATCAATCCGGTGCACATGACCCTCAAAAGCAATTAGAGAAGGCGGAAGTGCTCCAGGATTCCACAATTCGAAACCAGAGTTCAGGTTCTGTAAGATAGAATTAAGAGAGGTCAATGTCAGAACATCCTCAAATACTACTAAAGAAGCTGCTTAAACAAATAAATGCGACAAAAAACACTAGAATTCCATTAGATTGATTGTTCTTTTTTGTTTGAAAAGTAAAGCTAACAAATTATCGTGTAATTTCACATGATGATTGACTTTAAACATTATGCTCTAGATGTAATCTATGTGGAGACAAGCCTGAGTGTATCAATCATTTATTTCTGAACTGTCATCTTACTGACCAGCAATGACAATTCTTTCTTAATATGGTGGGACTAAAATGGAGCATGTCAGGGTGTAATACGGAAATGTTGGGGCATCAGAGGCAAGAATGCTCAACTTGATATATTCTGCAGCAGCAGCTACGCATAAAGCACTTCTCGACTATTGATGAGATCATGTAACAAATAGGCATTTAGAACGAATGACAATGCAGTTTATAGTTTTGATTAACTAATTCGGGTTGAACTATACTTACAAGTTTAAGCCAGTGATGGTAAGTTGCAGTGATGTTAGTCTTCCTCCAAGCCTGGAGATCAAAGACATTCATTCCATAAAGCCATCCGCAACGATCATAATCCAACTTAGATGATATAATAGGACTCGTAAAATTAAAGTAATCCTTGTACTTTCTTCCAGGGCAACAGTCATCTCCACAACTCGAGTCAAAAGCTGCACCAACAACTTTCCCGTTGAGATCAAGTTCCCACAGAGACGATAAATCATGCTGTACTACAGTATCATCGTCCAAAAATACAATCTTGTTCAGGTCTGGAAAAAGCTGTGAACCCATGAAATTATATTAAAAAATCAATTATTCATTAAATGTCCATGCGCAAGATCATCCTTTTGTCAGTGAAAACAGTGTTAAATTAAGTTATTACCTCGGGGATATAGATGCGCAGATGATTCAAGAGGGATGTACAGCTAGGCCGTAGATGCTGCAAATCTTTTTCATTTTCATACTTGTATGGAATATTTTCCCTTTTCATGCTGTCAAGCTTGTGACTACAGATCAATCTATGAATCTCTATCATCTCCTTAATCCCGATATTCACCTCATGAGACCAATCATACTGATGCAATCCTCTTACTTCCAAGACAGCCGAATTAACAGAGTTTACAGCAAACCATGCATGCATTGCTGTGTATGTCTTCTTATCAGTAACTATATGAAACACCAATCTTTCTGGGATACTGGAGCTTTTAATGGTTGAGGAAACTACAACAGACGCAGCAAGCACATTGTCCGTTAAAAGAACTACATGATGGAAGGAAGGGTCGATGAGGTGGGAAACATATTGGGGTGAAGGCAAGCGAGAACGTGCAGCAGCATTTTCAGCATATTCTTCAGCTAACTTGAGGGATAGGCAATGTATGCCCTTTGGTACACCGTGAGAAGCTAAGTGCCAAAAAATAGACTCACTTTGCCTTGCTGATTCTACCATTTGCTCCATCTTCATTATCTAAACAAAGGAAAGAAACATATACTTAATTCAAAAGTTAATAACAATTAAACATTGGTCCATTTTAATTGCCATGATGTATTCTGTAGTCAAGAAATTTGCAAGGAGTTACAAAAAGAGGTCATGTCACTTAAAGTTAATAAACTTATTGCTATTTCCAAAATGTCACTTTAAAGTTCAGTATAGAGTTATTCTTTAAATTTACACCTGATATTGAAATAAAAAATATGCAATCTAACTATCGACAAACATGCCCTGTTGGCACATGAGGCTATGTCATGCAGGGAATTTTGGAGACCCTCCCTCAGGTTGGTATGTTATGGATGATGATCATATGATGTAGCTTTCCCTTGGTATTACGCTGTCAGAAATAAGTTTCGACACTGCAGCTGCAGCACCAGAATGGAGTTTTTCTAACATCTTAAATGGAATCGTTCAAATGGTATTAGAGAGAAGAGCCTAAACGCAATTTGATTTCAGGTTGATGACCAATTCGTCTCTTTGCTTTCCTCTATTAGTCCTACAAATCAGTGGACTCCATCTGTCCATCCAAAATTGACTCTATTTCTAGTTCGTTATACTTAATCCATTACCAAAAACAGGCTCAGATAGTTTTGGGTCCAAACAGCCAGCAATCTTCTAGAAAGATACCTATTCTTTCACAGGTAAAGAAAGCCTTGGAATTCTCATTCCAAATTCAGCTTCCAGATATATACTCGAGGTAACCAGCCCTTAAGAATATGTAATTTTGTTAATTTAAGTCGCTGTGGTAACATGTGGCTGAGTCTACATAAATAATGAAATCTTGAAATTTGGCTTTAATTGATGATGGAAAGCAGTATATATGTGAAGTAGAACGCCCCTTCCAGGATGGTGGAAAGCAGTATCTATTAGTGAAGTTCCCATTTATGTGAAATATTTTCCTTGCGAAATCTAATTAACTTTTAAATTCATTAGACAAATAGAACTAGCTATAGTAAAAGACATCACTACATAAAAAAAGATAAGCAGCATCTTCATTGTGTAACCATAAACATATTTTATGAAGGTGTCTGTGCTAGATTACACACACCTCAACTATTCCATCAAAAACATAGGCCAATAGGAGGAACTTGGAGTAGTATTTTTTGCCTTTACTAGTATTTAAACCTGAAACCTCATGGTTCTCCTCCCATCTCAGTGACCAGTGAAACACTGCCTTAGGTATTGCCTAGTCATGACTAAGAGATTCTAAGGTTAATCTTCTTTCAATCTCATAATAATCTGCTTACTTTTCATGGCTTGAAAGATAATATCTACTCCTATTAGTAATTTGAGAATTTTACACTACTGTTAGAAATAATTTAATTGCTTAATATAGCTGTCTTATAAAGTTGTAACTACTAAGCATTTGCAATATATGATTGACATTCCCACTTATTATTGGTAGGTAAAAGAATTTCTTTTACACGGAGCACCAACAAGTGGGTCCATTACGCATTCCAAAACAGAAACACGCACCGATGCTTGAGTGATGGAGCATCACAGACCAGCTGTCTGATTATTCATGTGACTAAGTGGCCTACTTGTGCTTTTTCTAATTCAAGATTCTCAAACCAAAGAGGAAGTGATAAAATTTGAAAAAATTATTCTCAGCTAAATAATAGTAGAAACTAAAAGACAACTTAGGCATATGAGAATTTATTATATGACTGCAGCTCATTAATAAGAGAATCTAAATTAGCTGGCGATTGCGAATGTATAATATGTGTATGATTGATTGTGTATAATTAATGTATACTAATTAAAAAAAAAAAAAGTAAACAGTAAATAGATCCTGCAAGAATGATAAAATGGAAAGCACAGTACAGTGAAGTAAAGGGGTTACTTGTTACCATAGCTTTAGTTTTGAAAGCGAAAGCCTTGATGTCTTGTCCATTTGAAGTCATGTCCTTCACAAGATCATTGAATGAGGATGGTAATGAAGTTGAGCTCCTCTCTTTTCCATTGTCACCATCATTTGTTGCCTCCAACAATGCGCGCATCAACTCTTCTCTGATCTTTTTCACCGTATGGTCAAAAAGGACGAAAAGTTAGCATCAGAAATACTTGGTAACAATAAATACTGAGAGTACGAAATATTTGAACTATGTATGATGTTTACATCTGTTGCTTATTTTTTTACCACAAATTTCAAAAAAAATTCTTTCGTTTTTAAGTTTTGCATCAGGTCAAACTAGATAGAGGGAGTATAAAAATGTGTATTAATTAATCGTTGTAAGTAATACTAATATATAATGTATGTAAAGACAATATCATGAATAGTAATTGTTTGTCTAAGTCTATCATTTATCAATACTCAATATCGATGTGGACATGCAACGATAAGAAAGGCCAACCAATCTCTTAAATAATAAAGTCAAGTGGGCATATATCCAGATGAAAGTCCTTTTTTCCAAGAGCAATTTTTTGACTTATACGGAAGTAAGGTGCAGCACTTTATTATCTTTGCTACACTATGGTCTAGCTCTAGTATTACAAATAATACTATATAACAAGTGGGACTAGTAAAGTCTAGAATAGAAATGAAAACAACATTACTTAGCCCTAGCCAGAATGATAGTATTACATATGAATCATATTGTGGTTTACTAGTGACCATGTATTACAAAAACCAACAAGTGGATGTCAATTACCGACAGTTCCTTTATTTGCGTTACCCTTGGAACTATAAGTAGAGAATATGCTTGAGTTGTACGTAATATATTTAGTAGGTATGGGGAAAGTACCTGTTTTTTCTATTTACTATTTTTGCCTGAAATAACCAAGGCAGCAGCTACTACTATTCACTAATATCCTAGAAATGTATGGGTTTATAGGAAGTGACCATATATTATAATGAAATGGATAAAATTTTATTATCACTAACTAGAAATTTCAATTTAAACTTTAAAAAAGGATTTTTTTAAAAATATTGATACATCTTTGTGCTTAATAAGTCTTACGTGGCGGAATCCAACCAAAAAAAGAGTGATATAGAAATATTCATCCTATGCAATTTTGAGAATCAAGTGGTAATCATATAGAAACTTTCTTTTTTTCTTTTTTTTCTCAGAGAGTTGTTTTGAAATTCAACTTCAAAGTTAAATTTTGAAATTTTATGATTAAATGTATTTTTTGAAGCTCAATTTTGGAGAAGTAAAAAAAAGAATCATTAATCAAATATGTACTCTTAAATTTTATGTCAAATCAAACTAGGTCATTATTTATAAAACGAAGGGAAAATTTATGATGGAAAAAATTGAAGACAAAAATTTACTTTTTGACGATTAAATTTTTCTGTCAATATGGATGAGTAAAAAACTTATATTCCAAAGTATGGGTACAATTTTAACTGTAATAAAAAGGTACTCTAAAA
The DNA here is from genome assembly GCA_027704805.1 of Solanum corneliomulleri. Taxonomy (NCBI): domain Eukaryota; kingdom Viridiplantae; phylum Streptophyta; class Magnoliopsida; order Solanales; family Solanaceae; genus Solanum; species Solanum corneliomulleri. The sequence continues at coordinate 63,921,024 of JAKWIY010003058.1, forward strand.
AGCAATTTTTGATCCAAATTGTGAAGGTGCTCCCACGTGGATAGATTGCAAAATGGTAAAAATAAAAAATTTGTTTCACCTAAATTTTTGAATATTTAATAGCCACAAAGATATATGTCAATGAGTAAAATTTGCGTTAATTTATAAAAATGGTTTACCAGAGTTGAGTCACTCCCGCCGAAAATCCTCCATCCTAGACACCCTGTAATTTAAAAACAATAACCCATAAAAAACATTAAAATTATTAACCAAAAATTGAAAAACAAATGGAAATGGAAATTTTATTATTATTTTTTTGATGCAATTGGGAGAAAAGGTTTACCGATAGGGGAAGAGCAAAAAGCGGCAGATTCGAGCATGATAAAGGTAATTCTGAAAAACAGTAAGGTTAAAAGTAAACCGAGAACCAAAACGGCCGGCAGTAACAACGTCCGGTGAGATATCCGGCGAGTCACCGACGGTAATCCTTTCCCTTTCATAATAACCGGCAACCCTACTCCACCTCTGCCGCTAGTAACAGCGGCGGAACTCGATATAGTCAGTTTTTTAATCCCCGTCGCCGATATATAAAACTTCATCATCTAATCAATACTGAACTTCAGTTTCCTCTTCTTCTTCCAAACAAATAATCTCATTTCTTCTCGGTTACAGCTTCAGATCCGCTTGCTCGAGTGCTCATTCACTCCATACTCATACTCATCCTCTGCTTCAACAAATACACATCGTAAGCGCACATACAAAACAATTCAAAACAGCGAAAATCACTGACTCAATCCGTATGGAGAAATTTCAAACTGAACGCTAAGTAACTCTTACTCCATAAATCATTCATCAACAACATTCTCACCAATTCAATATCGAAAAAATTCAAATAATTGTTCAAATCAGCGATTGATCCAAAACTACAAAAACTACGAGCATCAATTGCAAACTAGCTAGAATCAATTGAAAGAGCATTGAATTGAAGCAGAAAACTTACCTTAAAACAGAATCTGATAGCTCGTTGAAATCTTGAGAAGCTTAATAATGAAGATTGTTCAGTTTCTATATTTAGTTTCACTATAGATCACACTCTTTTGGCTGTGTGAAGATTAAAGTGGGGACGACAAAGCCGAAAAGCCAAAACTGATAGGCGCGTTAAATGCTGAAGGGAAATTAGATGGGAGTACAGAGCAGCTACAAAAATTCTACTACGTACAGGAGATAAATGATTTTTTATTCCTTTTTTACCCTTTAGATCTTTCTGTCAGTTTACGATTTTGCCCTTCCAATCACCGACAAATAACAATGCCAGTATTTTTTTTTCTCCCTCGTCTGCCATTTGTCGACAAATACCCGACGGTACCAGCTTTCCTTCTAAGCAAACACTAATTAAACCAATCAAATTTTGACACGTACTCAAATATTTAACTGAATGTAATTAACAGTTAATTTAGGATTCCCTAAAAAAAATAAATGAACTCCACCTTATTTTTTAGTTTGTTTAAAAAGAATGATTTTTTTTTCTGGTAATATTTTAATTTTAATATTTCACGTGATATGTTTAAGGCTACAAGATTAAAGGACAATTTTATATATTTGATATAACTTTAATTTAGGATCACAAGATTAAAAAAAAATTCTTATTTTTCTTAAACTTTGTGTTAACTCAAAGTAGATCATTTTTGTGAAACGGAGGAAGTAATAGAGTAAAGAGTATGTTTATAGACAGGGGCGAACATAAAGTTTGTCGAGGGGGTTAGGGCAAAAAGTTATGTTGTATATTGAACGTAGTTTAAAGAATTTTTATGTTTATACATTGATTTTGAACCTCCTGAATAAAAGATTAGACGTTGCCTTAGTGATTGAAGGGTTCAAACCTCAAATCTTAAGCACTACTCTTTTTTTGTTCGAACCCTCTTAATAAAAATTATAAATTCGCCACCGTTTATGAAACAGACAAGTCATTAATATTTTGATGAAAGAGAAGGAAAAATATTACAATTCCCAATTACAAATCGAAATCTGAACAATTTCAACTCATATGCTGTTTTTATATTTGCATTCCAATCTAAGAAATGTTAGTTTAGTTACTTGACATGAAAAACTCGTTACAAATGAGTTTTTATATTTTGTTCTAATCTCAATGTATGCTCTTTTCGTGTTAGTTTTAATACTTTTCATTTATTTTAATTATCGCTTCACTCAAAATCGAATCACCATCTCATATATATATATATATTATATATATATATATATATATATATATTATATATATATATATATATATATATATATATATATATATATATTGAACTCATGTAGGTTATAGCTATAGAAAGAATAAAAAAAATTAGAGGAGGTAAATTGTGGCAAAATAATCTTGTCACCTGCATGTACTGTTACATTAGAAGTGCTAATTTTGCTTAACTTAGTGGGTTTTACTACTACTAATTAGTAATTAACATAATTTCAGGCTTTTCTTTTGCTGTTTTTCTCCCTTTTTGACTTTTGCCACTAAACATATTTTTTAAAGTTTTACTTTCCACTACTTCAAAAAATTTTGAATTAGTATTGCGATTAAGTTTCATGTAATTAAGCAACACTTCTTACATCAGCTGTAGTTCATCATTTATGAACAGGTAATTTCTTAAAAATAGTGATGGAAGCTAGAAATTTTAATCTCTTATAATTTTTCAACGAAGGATGTTCAATTGATTATTATGGACTATAGGTGACTACGCCATCAGTGGCAGATCCAGTATTTTCATTAAGGAGGTTCGAAAAAAAAAAGAATAGTGACTTGAACCCCTAAACCACTAAGTCAATCTCTAATCTTAATCTCGAAAAATTCACAAAGAGATCAAAATCTCGAATACTCTACAAATTGATGAATTATTCATATAGAGAGGTCAAATCTAAATCATCATAGTTCGAGAAATACGTCACTAACGGCCCTCGAATCATGGATAAATCATCTTAAAGAGTAGAATCAAGGGACGAACAGATTTGTACTCACAATCTTGATGAATAAAATCACGTTTCTTCATAAAAAAAAATCTCTAATCTTATATTCAGGAAGTTCAAAATCAATATATAAACATAAAAATTCTTAAAATACATTAAATGTACACTTAATTTTTTGCCAAGGGGTTCAACTCTTGGTCCATCCTTGTACGCCACTGTCTTAAAAGATACATCGAAGCTAAAAATATCACTTATTTAGAAACAGAGTGAGATGACGGAATCATAATCAAAACATTGGCATGTGAAAGAAAGAGTGAATTGTGCGTTGGAAAAGGTGAATGGTACGCGTTATTGGATAAAAAAGATGTTACATTGTTTGGATTTATTGCCCTATTATTCTCCTTCTTCTTACTCTACTATTTGTGTTTGTGTGTGTGTGTCATGGACCATCTTGTTTTGATGTTATTGCCTATTTTTTGTTTCCCACAAAGAAGGGACACAAAGCTTAAGACAAAAAATAAAATAAAAATATACATAGAAAAGAGACTTCTTATTGCTTATATGAAGGTGAAATAGAAAAAGGAAAGTTTATCTTCAATTTGCTATTTGCCCTAGTATGTGTTTTGGCTACTAGCTAGTACATTTTTTAGTACTATCCGTGTAGAATTGAAAATTCCACAACTAGGACACTTTTAGAAGCTAGTCTTAACCTTTTTAAGTTTTTGAATGGCTCACGTCCATTGTGTTTCATGCTTGTTTGACTAAATAATAGCAATGAGATTTTTCAATAAGAATAGCTAGGATTTTCAATATATATGACTTTTGTAATCTGATAAGATTGTTACGTTATTTTCACATAGCTTCATTATAGTTTATTGTGGCGATTCAAATCATTTGTATTATGTATGAAAGAAATGTCGCAATAGCCCTTCTTATTTTTAAGTGAGAAGATGTTTTCTGTTTGATGGAAAATAAAAAGGAATATCGAAAATTCGAATGGTTAAAGCTGAAACAACTATTTTTGAAGTAACTAATCACTATAGATGAGTTGATAAATAAGTGGTTCATTAATCCGTTCAAAGATTATTAGATTGAGATGAATTTGGATTAGAATAGCTAAACATAGAATCATAATCTTACTTTGTCAAACTTTTACCAAATTTATTTGTAAATTAGCATTAGGTCATGACAATTTCAATATAGAACTTGAAATTGTATTTAGAATTAACAAAACATTCAAAATCCTATTTTCACTTTTAACAATTAAATAATATTTGTAAGAACAATAACTAAATACAACTCCTACTTTAGGTATTAACTTTGTTTCAATTTGCTTACTATTTATTCAAATTTTTAATCAGTAATTGAAATGAAGGATATATATGACAACTAAGATAATGGATAGACAAGAATTGACGTTCAAACAGTACCTATGATAATATGGCCTACATTTGCTTAATTCAACAGAAATTCACTCAATTTTGGGTTTACCATTTTCACCAATAAGTCAAAAAAGTAGCTAAAAAATCCAATATAGTACTATACATAAATTATCTCTAGGAATAGTAATGTTATTATCATATTCAATTTTGACATGATCGAATTCTTGACGATTATGATCGTGTAAGAAAAAACATACAAATAAGTACTCCAATCATTCCAAATTAATTCATTTTTTTAGTGTTCGGATATTGTTATTAGATCGGCGTTCATTCATAAAGGGTGTTTAGTAGTTTTGAAGCAGATAAAAATAAGTATGAATACGGTAACTCAGATATTTGTCTAAAAAAATTCATTTAGTATATTTACAAATTATTAATATCAAATTCGATTATTAACTTAAAACATAAATTCATAAATTTCAAATTATCGTCCTCCCTCCGAATATGTCGATTAACTTATTATTTATGCTCCTCCTACGTACATCTAATTTATAGCATATGAACACACTTATTAGTATTTTGGAAAATAAAAGATTTGTTTTTCCAGAAAGATATGACGACTAGGTCTACACGGAGAGGAAATCTTTGCATCGAAATTGGAATTTTTAAGTATAGTGTATGATATTCAAATCTTTGCATCGAAATTGGAATTTTTAAGTATAGTGTATGATATTTTATTTACAGCTTAACTAATTCAGACTCGCATAGAAAAGAAAGACTCACTTGGATTAGGATAGGATTGTAAAATATTCTTTATCAAGATAACTTTACGTCGAAAACTTAAATTTTTAATTTTTATTTAAAAATAAAAAAATCAAGATGTTACGCAAGGGTGTAGAGAGGACAAAGTGGGAGTTGAGGTGATATATGTATGGAGACATGAAGTAATATAAGTCAAAAAGTGAAATTAATGAAATGAAATGGAAAGTTGGGTAACGTGGCTACAGCCAAACAAAGCACAAGTCCACATGGTTGGGGTCCGTTTGATCATGCCCAATGTTGTAAGGAACTATTTTAAACATGTATTGACTATGATATGATGTGAAAATGAAACCAGAAGGTTGTGCATGATGTAGCAATCCATGTTCTAAGGACTTCTTATCTGACCCACTACCTATGATATCCACACAACACCACAAAATCAATTTATATGTCACTCCAATTATCGAGTATTTCAATTTTTAATCAGAAGTTTTAAATTTAAATCTTAAATATAAGGAAATAATTTATCAATAATGAATCGAGTATTTCGATCTTTAATTAGAAATTTTGAATTTGAATCTTATATATAAGGAAATAATTTTGTTAGTAAGCATTTTTTATTTTTCTTTAGTGATTAATCGGTTTTATCTTGGAGGAATTAATCAATAATTCAAATACTTGAGGAAATTCAATTTCTTAAGGACACACAGTGAGTTCTGTAGACTCAGATAACTCGTTCCTTTTTCTTTTCATCTTTTATCATTTCGGATTTGCTAATGTGAATATAAGTGTCAACACTTTCCTTTCAAACGAGTCATCAACATGAATTTAAATTAATCGATATTCCAATACCATATATTTCTTTTTTAAAAAAATATGGTAACTCAACCACTTGCTTAATTTATGGGCACGCTAGCTAAAATATAGAGTAACCAAAATAAGAACAATGAAGAAGGAAATAAGTTATGAAGTCCACAATATAATATGGTTAAACTCATTATTATATGATTAATAATATCAAACATAAAATGTATATATAATGTTGATCACGTAATAAAAATACATGTTGAGTAACTTCTGAAGTGACTTAATTGACCTCCTAATGTACACCAACAAACCAAATTTCTATGTTTTGTCTTCCTTAATTTAAGTCACTTCACACTTGCATACACCTTAGTTTTTACACCGATATGCCCACCAAAATTTATAATCCAAATTAAGTAAGAAATTGATTTTTAAAAACTAAAAAAGGTTATTCTCCTTAATTTCTTTTGCAACAAATAGAAATAGAATGGATCGAAAACATTAAGTTCTTTATGATTTTTTTATACTGGGAAAATTGTGCAACAAATTAAACTTATATTATTTATCATAGCTATAGTTTGCTATAATTACCACTCGTGACTAACATTATTCATTAATTACGTGGGTTGACTTCTAGTTTGTATAATTAGTCACGTTTGTACATGTATAATTCGTCAAAATATACAAATACATATGTATAATATACAATTTTTTAACCTATATACATATACAATTCAACTCTCTCCACTTTCTGCCCCCTCTCGCTCGCTTCTCTCCTCCCTCTCTCAATCTCCCTTGTCTCTCTCCTCCCTCTCCCAATCTCGCTTGCCATTTATACAAATGCATATGTATATAATACAGTTATATACATATACAATTCACCTCTCTCCCACTCTCTTCCCTCTATCACTTGCCTCTCTCCTCCCTCTCTCGCCTCTCTCCTCCCTCTCCTAATCTCTCTTGCAATATATACAAATACATATGTATAATATACAATTATCTACCAATATACATATACAATTCACTTTTCTCTCACTCTTTTCCCACTCTCTCTCGCCTCTCTCTTCTCTCTCCCAGTCTCACTCGCCTCTCTCCTCCATATAACATATAGTTACAAATTATAATTATCAAACTATAGCTATGGAGAGTAATTAATAATTTTTAAGTGGCTATATGTGAAAATTTTCCATTTATATATTTGGGCCCAAGGCCTAATCCATAAAATATGACCCGAGCCCGAGCCCAAACCCGAAAGTATAGTTGGTAAAATGCACCCGTACTCGCATCGTGGCGCGTGTAAGTAATCTTTCTTCACTCTCCTCCTTCATCATCACTGATATGAACAGTCGTAAGATCTTCTGGAATACAATTGATTTTGATCTATTAGGTGTTTTGAGACGTCAAAAGATAACCGCTTGAAGGTAATTTGCAATAACTCGCTTCATAGTATTGATTCACGTTGTAATTTGGTGTTCAGAATCGTAGTTATCGGGCTTTTGTTTAAATATTTTTGATTACTTGTGATTTTTGATCTCTGTATTTCAACAAAAGATGTTATAACTTTTAATTAAATCGTATGTTTAGGATGTGATTCTATTTGATTGAACGAAAAATCTGATTCAAGGAAATTATGCTGAAAAATTTATAGGGTTTTTAACTTTTTATTGGGTTTATTGTTCTCTTTGTGTACTCAAAACTGTAATTTTGGTTTATTTTTAAATGTGCACTGCTGTTATGGAGTAATGATCCTATTGAATTGATTGTTTTCTAGGAATGTTCAAACGCGAAAACAGGATGCTGAAGCAAAGAAATAATGCCCAGAGTATACAAATGCCTGTTATTACTATGTTTTTTGTTTTGATTTGTGTTCTAGTTTGGGTTTTATGTAGGGAAACTGGAGAAAAATCTGATTCGTTGTCTGGTTTAGTTAAGGAAAATTTGAGTAGTTTTAGCTTTTCGGTTAAGTTAGACCCGACTGTGGAGTTCAGAAATGAAACAGATTTAATATGGCAAATACCGGACTCACCCAAGGCAATTCTGTTTCTGGCACATGGTTGTAATGGTAAAGCGGCGAACTTTTGGGACAGATCACCTAAGTGTCCGAATTGTGTGGGTTTACCTGAAGAAAGGCTTATCGTCCTTAATGCCTTAGCTAGGAGATTTGCTGTTCTTGCGGTGTCTAGTGCTGGGAGGTGCTGGTCGATCGAAGAGGAAAGGTTGATCGTTAAAGATATTATCGAATGGTGGGTTGTGAAACAAAAGGTTCAAAGTCTGCCTATTGTAGCTTTGGGTGCTTCATCTGGTGGATATTTTGTTTCAGTTCTTGCAACTGATTTAAGATTCAGTAGCATAACAATAATGATTGCTGAGGGAGTGTTTGATCGAATGGACATTCCGTTGAGTTACCCTCCTACTCTTTTTGTGCACATGCCCAAAGATAAAAGGAGGAGCGTGAGAATAGCGAGATACTTGACACTCCTGCAGGGTAAAGGCATTGATGTTGCAGAGGTCAAATGCATGGAATTTGCATTGTCACCTAATCTATTATCTGATAGGATTCCTGGTCTTGATCTAGCTACCTCTGTGAAGTTGTATAGTCTGTTCCAGGAAAAGGATTTTGTTGATACAAAAGGTTTCATGAGAAATGACGGGCGTGGAATACAATGGAAGGCAGCTCTCAAGGAGAGTGAGATTATTCTCCCAGACAAGTCCATAGCAAATCACATTCAAGAAGAAATGAACCTTGCGTTTGCTTATCATGAAATGACCAGTTTGCAGTCTGAGCAAATCTTTAATTGGTTTGAAACTCATATGAGCTGAGCAGATTCTTATGCTGTGTAATCTTCCTTGAGTCATCATGGGTGGAATATTGTTGCCACGGCTTTGGACTGGGTGACAATAGATCTCTATACTGTTGTTATTTCACGAGGTCGAAGTCCAAGTGGGAACAACTGTTGTCACATTGTAATGAAAATATTGTATCAGCGTTCAAACTTCCTATATGTGAAAAGGGCTGTCTACTGTTATTATTTGGATTGTCCTTTTTTAATATCCAGAAAAGAGTGTATAGTGAAACACTTAGGAACTAGGCCTGCTTTCTTTTTTGATAGGAAAGGAATTGAAACTAGGTCTATTTTCTTGTGCTTAGGGATGGAACTTTTCAAGTGTAAGTTCGTATAATTTCTTGTTATCTCAACATTAAAGGAAACACAACATTTCTGTTCTTGAAGAGATTGGAAAAATGAAATCAAACTATTTAGCTCTGCTATTCTAATCTTTCTTCTTTGCACAGACTGGACTTCATTTCCTGCGTTAATTATGCTTCAGCATGGGTGATTGTTTATTACTATTACCTTTTCATGTGTCTTTAAAATTCTTTCCTGTATAAATTATAATAATGTAGCCTCAAGAAGAATTTGAGTGAGCACTTTGTATGAGAATTGAACTTCATCTGTTGGAAGTAATGAAGTGAAGTTCATCTGGTTGATGTATAGTCCATGGGTATCAATTGGATGCGTCTTCCAGACCTAATGACTCTTGAGACATGTGCATTATTTTACCTTCCTAGGCTACTGTTGACACCATTAATTCATCATCATCTTATGATATAATTCTTGCTCTAGTGCATTATGGTGGAAAAACAAAAACTATTTAGTTATCTATTAGAATTAGATTCTGTTGGTGTGTAAATTTGATATTTTTGAATTCCAACATATCATGTTGAGCTGGTAAAAACACCATGGTTATTGAAAAAAAAGTTGGAAGATAAGATTCTGGATAAAATAACCAATTCTGGAGAATTTTGTTATAGATATTGGATTCTCGCATGCGGGGAATTTTGTTGTATTAGCTTCAACTGATATCAGATTCACTGAACTTGTATAAGATTTATCAGTAGGATATAGGATTTGCTCATGTTCTGGGAGGGGATCAGGTTATGTGATGGTTTCCTCTATGTCAACTATTTATTAGAGTGAGCTCTCAAGATTTGTGTGGGAGTCCAGATATCTTAGTTGTAACATTACTATAATAGATTTTCCTAATTATTCAGGCTAGTGCTAAGGTACAGATTTCACTTGGAATGGATTCCTTCCATACAAGGCCATAGGGTCAGCACTTGGAAATTAATGTGGTAAAAGCTCTGCAACCGTGGTGCATATCAAATGTTGATTGTTGCATGTGAACCTCATTATAATCTTAGTAATTTTCATCTGCTTCCCTTTGATTCTCTCTTTCTACAGAGTATATCTATGGACAGTTTCTGGTCAGTCTTGCAATTTGCCTCAAGGAGACATCCTTTGTATTACTGATGTGATGCTATAGGGAAGTAACTCTGACAACAGCTTCTCTAGCTACGCACCAGCACTCAAAGCATCTTAAGACTATTTTATGTTCTCCCATTCTTTATCTGTCATGTGTGGGGTATTTCAAATCAACTCAAGCATTCTACTCCTTTTAAGATAGGAAACATAAATCCTCTTAATATGTGCTTCTTTAAGATACAAGCATGCATCCACTAGTTGTGCCTAAATTCTGATGGAAACACAACTTTTACGCTGAAGATCTTCATTCAGATGAAGAATTATTATGAATTGTCAGCTAGAGAAGTTCGTAGAACATTCACAAGTTATTGTAAAGAGTATATACTTGCATTGCATTGTCAAAGAAAGCTTGTGCTATTTAAAGATAGATATCTGTGTTAAGACATTCATAAAAGCTTAATGGTTAAAGAATATTTACACCAACCAAATTTGTTGTGAGTTCAGTTTATTTTTATTCTCCTTTCTGGTTTAGTGATAATCCTACAGCTTGAGCCAGTCTGAAGAAGCAGGGAGAAGTAACTCAGGTGCATACCAAGACTCCATTTAGTATTATTTTTCTATGATGCATCTAATTTGTGCTGTGAAGATAGGCTGTTGGGTTGGTTTGCATTCATTGTGGTGGCACATAAATTAACCTGCTCTTTAAAGCATACTATGCTGTGAGCCAAAGGTCTGACAGTGTTACCTCTTATCGCCCAGCTGCACATAATCAAAACCATCCGTCTCTCTGTCATTGAGCTGTCTTTTTTTTCTTCTGTTGGTACACAACTGAATTCATTTTTCCTTCAGAACCTTTACATTTTATTTTACCATAGATGCACTTGAACAAACAAAATTAACATCCTAACTATGAAGTTTACATTCAAAAAACAATATGAATAATATGCATTCTTTATCAACGATTACCATTCCTTGTTCTTTTGGGAGATACACATGCTTATAGATGTACTAATTTATTGTGCCAGTTCGTTAGGACTTATGAGGGAACTTTTCGTGTAAATACTCCTCATTGACTAGATAGATGCAGATCAATGACTTTTCAGGAATTTTGTAATTCAAATTGCTAGATTTCTCTGAAAATTTGATATGTAACTTTATAGAGGATAATGGGAGAGCATGTGTGTTATGCTCCTATCTCAAATAGTTTTTATTTCTTAACTCTATCTTGGGTTTCTCGACGAGTTTTAACAGCCTGTATTATAATAATATAATGTTTTATGTTATATGCATATCTGTTATGATATTTGCTTTTATGTCTTATCTACCTGAAAATCTCTCCAGTTAAGAAGGAAAGAATCTCTTGGAAGCAATGAGACTGTTGAAACCATAATTAATTTAAATAAAAGTGTACTATCTCAACAATATAAATTTTTAGATGTGGTAGTCATACAATCTAGTATGTTATCGGAGCATGTAGAGAAGTAGAGGTCTTGACTTTGAGTCTCATTACTTTTTATCGAAAGTAATTTCCACGTGCACTCTCTAATAGTTTTATTTTTTGGATGAGATGTTCACAAAGTTTAATAAAAATATATTGCCATAAAAAAGTACTGAAATAGAACAAACTGGATGTATCAGCTGATGAATCCTGTTATCTGCATTGCCTGAATCAAGATTGATAAGACCAATGTTTTCCTAGCTGTATTTGTAATTGTGCTTACCGTCTACTTTCCAAATAGTTGTATGGATGGAACAATTTTTTTAGTTATGTCAACTACTGATATTATCCATGACAGGAAAGCTATGAAGTGTATGGTTCAGCATTGATGTGTGGCATGAACTTCTTCATAAGCATGTCATGTTTTCTGTATTGAATGGCGTTCATACTTTACAAGACAGCCTTACTTTATTTTCAGATCCATTGCTCAGCGCTGAATAATAATCACACTTGCAGATGGTCATCAATACCCTCATGAGAAATTGAGGCTGGGGTAAAGTTTGTTGAAGAAGCTCAATGCCTCGTCACTTCTGTTGCATTTCCACTAATAAAGGAGGTAGGACAACAGATGCGTGTTTCTCTTTTTGTTCTTGATTACTGAGGTTAGTTTGTTTTATAAGCAAAAGTAGAATGCTTTATTTTTATTTGGAAAGATACCTTCATTACCTTAAAAAGGATAAAACAAAAAAGGAATAATCTGAAATTGGGAGCAGTCATTCACACTTGTAATACAACAAGAAATGTTTTACTGATAACTGATTAAACAATGAAGGTTGGTATCCTCTTGATTTTGTAAGATTCAAAAGCAAACAGAAAGAACATAATTTTGTTAACGACAAGCAGATAAACATTAATCCTAAAGTAAACACACAAAATATCATAAAGAACTAGAAATAACAAGATATTGATGATAATTGTGAAAATGACTTTTTAAGCTCTGGGCTTGAGCCGACCCTGGTTGGCTAACTTGAACAACTGAGCCTGAGCTGCTGCAGCGCTGTCTGAGCTGAGTGCTGTAGCAAAATTGTTCTTGACTTGGGTGGTGCTGTAACTGAACCTCTTGCTAACCATGGAGTTCAGCAAAGAAGCTGTGCCTTCCCTGTAGAGTTGCCCAAATCCATCGGGGTGTTGGTTTGAAAGTGCTTGCAGCAAGTTCATGTTTGAGCCGAGCCCTGGAGCACTAGCCACGCCAAATGCACTACCAACATTTCCCCACCAACCAAACAAGCCCCATATCAGTCCCGGGTGAGTCCTCCAGTAACTGCAATCATATCATGAAGTGTTAAAAGACGCTGCATATTGAAGTTAAGAATGCAAACTAATACCCTTTTTGACCAAGCTCTTCTGGGAAGCCAAAAGTGGTTGTTTTAGAAAGTTGACGTGTTTAGCCAAGCTTTTTGGAAAAAATAAGTGCTTTTGAGTAGTACAAAAACTGTTTTTCAGAAGCTAAAAAAAATAGTTTTCCTCAAAAACACCTTTTGGACATTGGCCGAGCACATTCTACTTCTCTAATTTTGCAAAAGTACTTCTCGACTTGATTATCCAAATGCAAACTACTACTCTACAAAAGTACTTTTTAAAATAAGCAGATTTAGAAAGCTTGGCCAAACAGGTTATAAAGTTGACGATGTTAGTAAGATTACTCATACTTATAAAAAAACAAGAAAAAAGATGTAAACTGTGTTGGTAAAGAAAAAAGATGTAAACTTACTCGCATGTAAAAGGAGGTGATGGTGTTGGGGTAGCAGGAGTGCTTGGAGTGCCAGGGTCAATGATTGGAGTAGTTGGTGGGGTTACAATAGTGGGTGTGGATGGGGTTTTAGGTGTAGGTGTAGGTGTACTTGGAGGGTGAGGATAGTAGCCACCTGAAGGAGAAGCTGGGGTAGGGTCATGATGCTGCCCTCCTTTTGGAGGGTTGCCACAGTTTGCTGGTGGTTTGCTTTCATGGCTACCGCTTCCATGAGATGGAGTTGCATGATAGGGTGGTGTGCTTGAACCTGTTAACCACAAAATAAATTGTCAGAGTGAAGACAGTATAACTTGAGACACTTTCCAAATGGTCTAGGACTAAATGCTTCCATCTAATTGCGAGAACTCCAAAACTAGTAACTAGCAAAATAAAGGGCGCTTTGTACTGAACAACCCCGTTATGAAACCAACCTAACAAATAATGTGGGGATGAATGCTGCCTCCAGCAATTTATATAAAACAACAGGAACACCAATATAAGGTGGCAAGGTCTTTGATACTTAACAATTTTATAATTTATAGTGCTTTCCGTATAATAGCAAATACAATGCTTAGGAAATTGTTGAGGTAATCTATAAAAATAGCCATTAAGGTTTTCTTTAAAGTGCAAATAGCAAAATATATATATGGAGGGTAAGGGACCTGTTGGTGGACTTCCGGTATGTGGATCAGGAGTGTAGTAGTTTTTCTCTTCTTCAAATGAATCAAAAGACACGACGGGAATGACCAAATTCTGCAAGAGCAGTGCAGCAAATGCGGCCCACAGAATTCGAGAACTCTGGTTGCTTCTCTGTTTTGCCATGATGGTTTGCTTCTCAAGGAGGCTGACAGAGATAAAAGAGAACGAATGAAGGGAGAGATGGAGAACTCAGTGATGGGAAGTGATACAAGTGATTAGCAGTATATAAAGAGTGATGAGATACAGAAATTAATATAAGCAGGTGAAGATGTTTGTGGTTAGTTGTGTATGTTGCAGGTGCATTTAAAGTCACTTCAATTCATGTTACAAAATGTTGAGAAAGACCATCTTAGCTCTAAACTTAAGAAAATATTTAAAAATATGTTCCATGGCCCTAGTTATTGAATACTGTATAAACACTTTCTGGCAGAAAAGTTTGTTTATCTAGGATTGCTAGGATTATCGCACAAGTTAATTGCACTTTATCTGCTTAATTATAAATTATAGCGTGCACAATTCAAAAATAAATCTTCTTGGAGGGGGTAGGATCATTCGGTTTTTTTGAGTACGTTTTATATTTCTAAATTTAGCAGGTTGGAATGTTGTTGAGACGGAATCAGGTGAACTTTTTTCCAACTATATGAGAGAGGCTAGTTGGTTAAACAGTCACTTGAAAATGGTGAGACGGGGTCAGGATATCTACATTACTATTTTCTTCTCTGTTAAACTTTGTTCAATTAATTTATCGGGTAATGGGAACAGATGAAGACAGAAGCGGACATAGCTTATAAGTTATGGGTTCAGGTAAATCTTTTGTCAATATCATGTATATGTATGAACAAATCAACTACTTTAAATATTTATAATATTTGACTGTAAAAGCAGTTATTATTATCTATATTAACTTGAGGTACTCATCGTAGGAACTAATAAACGTCAAATCCTAGATATGTCTTGGACGAAGAAGCCCTTGAAGGGAGACCAGACTAACAAGAGGAATTGATCACCAGAGAATGTTTGGTTCACAAGAGGTCAGTGTCAGTTCATGGGTGCTGCATCTTATTTCCCAAGGTTTTTTTATTTGCTCCCTACTGTGAAAAGTGAGGTAAAGATTTCATTTCATTTGTATTCACATTACACCAAGAAACTAGTAAGAATTTGTGCTCTTTCTAAAGACTCTACTTAAACATCTAAAGAATTTCACATATGTTAGTTGATTGGGACTACAACAATAATAAGCCTACTTTCATTGGGTCAAAAATACTCCTCTACTTTTATTTGTGAGTTAAATCTGTCTCTCGTTAATCATTGTATTATCGGGCCAACAAGTTATTAATTAGTTGGGTTGGGTTGGGTTAAAAGAGGGGTCCAGGTTTTTCAAGGGAAATAGGGTAATTTTAGTCGACTTGGGGAATCTGTCCAATTGAGGGGCATGTTTGTTAAGTTTACTAACGGAAAGGGTAAATTTGACCCTGTAGATAACGAGAGGGACAAACTCAACTAATAAACGAAAGTAGAAGGATATTTTCTGACCCTTTCTTCTCAATTTAGTACTGTACAAACATCAGCAAGGTCCAGCTGAATCCAGGTAGGGACCTTTTCTTGAATTATGCCAGTTTATTACACTCAACTAGGCCATCCTAACTATGATTTGATTGTTAACATAAGATTATGTCCAATGATAGAGAAAGGTTACAAAAAGATACTTGAAAAAAGCAATGTCTAAATAAGATTAGAGGTGCCATAAATATGTAACTTAATGACCTATTAAACAAAATATATGAAACCTTAATGGTCCTGACAGACAAGTAGGTGAAGGGAAGACATTGAATTGCAGCAATAAATGAGACAGCAAAAGCATTGCCCCTCCTTGAGGATTGGTAGGTTGTGTATGTCTGTTCTCTGTGTAAAAGTCACTTTGACTATATTTTTTGGGTTAATAGGGGTGACTGAGCTAGTTTACGCGTACCTTAACTAATCTTTCGAGTACTTGTTATCTCTTACTAACATAGATATTCGATAATTCAGTCTACCAAGGTTTTGACACATGAAAGGAAGTCACCTGGCTTTTTGTTTCTGGTGGGATTTGAGCTCTAATTTCTCGTGATTTTCACTCATTTTATCGATTGTTAAGTGATACCATTGGATGCACCTTTGAGTACTAATTTATGTACAGAGAAGAGGGGGTTGGGTATCTATCTGTACTCATCAATATCGTCTAAGAGTAAATGTAGAGAGAGATGAGACCCAACATTAAAATAAGCAGAACCATTTCCATTGGCATGAGCTGTCATTTTGAAAAATAACCAAATGAGGTAGGTTTTCTCATCTATTATACATATTTACACTCTTCAGCTTTTGTGGCCTTGTGGTTGCTTAACTGATCCTTCTACATTTTTGTCATTTGATTATCTTTTCCATTTGGACAACTTACAATTTCAAACTCCTTGGTGGTAAAAAAAAGAAAAGAAAGGAGAGGCTACTATGTCTTTGGACTAAGGGTATCTTGGAAACGGTTGTCTGCCTACACTTTACCCCCTCGGACTCCACTTGTGGGATTACACTAGATTTTTCGTTTATTGAGTAAATGTAGTGTTTGGTGTGAGATGGTGAAGTCCACAAATGCAAAAGGTTCATAGGGGTGTACTATAAGTCTATAATGCTACTACTATAGGGTAAGTAAGAAGAAGAGTAAATGAGCTATATATAATCTTCAGTACCAACTAGCTAGTGTAGTAGTAGATGGAGTTTATTCTCAAAATTAAAACAACAATAATTTTGTAAGATTTTAATTATCAAATTACTTGTCAACTAAATTAAAGTACTGATACGTTGATCATTGGTCCATACAATATTAACTCTTCTTGATGTTTTATAATATCATTACGTAAATTATGGTCTCTGGTGCTCAGCCTTAACCACTTGGCACATACTTAGCGACATTCCTCTTCATACCTTTCCACCAATAGTTTGGGCGGATCATTCCAACACAACTCTCATTTTTTCAAAGATATTTAGAATTTTGTATACGCGATCTTCGAGGGCATCATATGTCTAATTTTTTGGATCGAAATTAGGAAAAGGTCGATTCAATATCCTTTTGGTAGATAAAGAAATAACTTTCGAGAGTTTCTTCGTGGTCTACTACTCGAGCAATTATTTAGTATTTATTTATTTATTTGGTATAGAAAGGATAATAGTATATTGTAAAATAGTAATATATCATAACAAATGGATCAATAGATCATGCATATATAATTAAATATATTTATGAATATCATTACATGTGATTGCTGAAAATTAGTCATCTTCGTGATGATCAGTATTAGTAGTTAGAAATAATATTGGGGATTAGCTACTAATCATTTCTTGCTAATTAATTGCTGGCGGTTGTTAATTAGTATACTTTATATATTCTGTTTTCCCTGTACAAACACAGTATCTTCAGAATCAAACAATTTTTAAAAATTAAATTTTGTTCTTGATACACTTGACCAGTAGAAGATTTTGTTTTTCCAAACCATTTAATTTTTTGGATTTGTTGGCACCGCGCTTGCCTAGTGTGGATTATCTAAACCTTTTAATTTTGGATTTGTTGGTACCGTGCTTGCCTAGTGTAGATTATCTTTCTTGTGTATAAGAGCTATACGGGGTTTTACTTTATCCAAAAATAATGGCTGCGGATTTATTTTTTTTCATAAAGAAAAAAATGATGGCATATTTTTGTGCATAGTAATACACTATATGCTGCT
This sequence comes from Solanum corneliomulleri, assembly GCA_027704805.1. Classification (NCBI taxonomy): domain Eukaryota; kingdom Viridiplantae; phylum Streptophyta; class Magnoliopsida; order Solanales; family Solanaceae; genus Solanum; species Solanum corneliomulleri. The sequence goes on from JAKWIY010003058.1 coordinate 63,938,858, forward strand.
CCTTCCGTTTTGTGTTTCTTTTATTTGATTCAGTATATCAGAAATAGATTTTTTTTTGTTCATTTAAACAATTTGAGAGGATAGTTAATTTGGATAATATATACAATAAAATAATCACTTAAATAACATATGCGTATTGCGATTACAAAATATAAATAAAAGAAAATGAGAGTTCAAGAGAAAATTGTATATAATAGCAAACTAATAACCTAAATTAACTGGAATAGCTAGGGTTTGATTTAATAGTGGTCCATAGCAAACATTAGCTAAAATTTGTCAGCGTCTCTCTCTCAAAAATCTCGCTCGCCACTCTCCATTCTTGCTCGCCTCTCTCGCTTTATACACAGAAGTGTATAATTATGTTTCTGTTTTGTATAAAGCGAGAGAATATTGTATATACACATGCAAAAATGTATTTTCGTGTTATACACTTAATTATACAATTTACAAACATTTTACTTCAAATATTGCAGAGAAAAAGGCCAACGAATTATACAATTGCGAATTATACAATTGCAGTGAAATATAATTTTCTCTAGCTTTATACAACAGAAGTGTATGTATTGTGTTTCTGTATTTGTATAAAGCGAGAAAAACATATATCTTCTTGCTATACACTTATAATTGCAATATACATACATTTAATTCGATTCAACTGTATGCAAAACAAATTATACAATTGCAGCGAAATAGGCCAGCGAATTATACAATTGTATATGTATAGCAAATTATACAGTTTTATGTTTGCTATGGAGCGCAATTATGTAAAGTTTGCTATAGCATACAAATATGAATTTTTTGTTTGCTATATGTGAAAGTTGCCCTAAATTTAATCACCCAGAGCAATAACTTACAAATCACTCAAGATATATAGATAATCGTATTAGGTAAACTCAGTATTTAAAGTAAATATGCTATAGGTTTAAGTTTTAACATATCTATTTAGGTTCTTGCAACATATTTATTTATTTTTTAAATTATAATTACAGTATATTCCATACTAAACAGAATAAATTAAAAACCACGCCATGTAGGTGCAGTAAGATTCAAGTTTAAAATAACCGCCCAAAACGAATCTGATTAAATCATCTTATAATTAATACCACCCACTTTTAAGAACATGGCGGAATAGATGAGATTCCTCTTTTTATTATTCGAGTACAAATCTTAAATTAAATTTAGGTTAAGTTTTTGATAAGTTATAAAATGTGTTATGTTTTGTTTGATAATCTCTTTTTAATATTTTCCTTGATTTATCTATACTGCTCCGAAGATTCACGTATCCTCTTAGACCTTCTCATTAGAGCATTTACGCTTCATTTTCACATGTTTGAATTATTTCAGTCCCGTCTTCTTCAACTTGTTATTGAAAAACACTTTTATTTTATTCCAAATATAAAAAAGGGTATTATCTTTATTATAATTGTTAATGATAGTGCGAACCTGATCCGCAAATCAATTCACTATTTACCTTTCCTATAAGGTGCGGTGTGACATATATATATATTTCCAACTTACACCTATAATAATAATTCCTAGTTTTTTTTTTCAGTTCGATTAAATTAGTGTTTGATATTTATATTAAAAACGATTAACTTAAATTTAAATCACATATGGTTCCATTCAGGGGTAAACACTTTCTGTTAAGATATTTGATATTCATATTTATGGCGATTAATTCACTAAGAATTTAAAGAATTCGAATGTGAAATTTCATTTACCGTACCATATTTATGTGATTATTTTTATTTTTTCAACATGATGAAAGTGGAGAAGATGCTTCTGCAAGTTTCACGTCAACTAGAAGCTATTAATTAAATCATATTTAATTAAAATATTAGACACACCAGATATCTAGGGATACTACGATTATTAAATATTTCAAAAGCCAATATATAAATATTGATAGAATCGTGATGGCCGGTAAGTTTTTTTTTTTTTTTTTTCATATGAATCTTTCAGATATATTATGATGAATTTTTGATGATTCAAAGTTTTCAATTTTTAGGGTGAAGAACTTGGCTTTTGGACGGCCAACCTCACATGCATTATCTACGATAATTAAATCTCAAGAAAAAAAAAATGATCGTGAATCTAACGTCTATATACTAATAATGGTGTAATTTTGACACTATATATTATATCACTTTAAGAATATAAGTGTCAGAAAGTCGTTCATATTATATAAAGCGAATAAGTAATTTGAAAAATAATAAGTTACAAGTATATTATCAGTGTATATAAATTAAATCGCGATACTAAATGGAGTGATTAATTAGCTAGGTTTTGCATAATTGGTTGACTTTTCATCTCGACCAAATAGCTTTTGACTTTTTAAAGTATTTTATTTTATTCAAAAATAAGCAATCATTTTCCATGCAAATTAGTACTATAAATTTAGCTTATAGTTCTTAAAAGCTAATTAGCTTTGTTTTAGTTTCCCTTTCATTAATAATGGCTATAGATATGAACTTTCCTCTTTCTAATTTCACCTTATTATTATCATCAATCTTTTTCATAATTTTCTTTTCCATTTTATTGAACCAATATTACAAAAACGTCCACAAAAATCATATTACCAAGAAAAAACTCCCACCAGGAGAAATGGGGCTACCATGGCTAGGTGAAACCATAGAATTTTACAAATCTCAAAAAAGAACAAATTATTCGAAGAATTCGTCGAGCCGCGTATCGAAAATATGGGAAAACATTCAAAACAAGACTCATGGGTGAACCAACAATAGTTGTATGTGGAGCAAAAGCCAATATGTTCTTCATGTCTAATGAATTCAAATTGGTCATAAGTTCTTGGCCTACTTCATCAGTTGAACTTATGGGAAAAAATTCAATTATGGAGAAAAAAGGCGATATACATCGTATCCTACGTGGCATAATTTCATCAAGTCTTACATCTACTAGTCTAGATAACATGGTGCCCAAAATTTGTAACACAATTCAATCACATTTGTACATAAATTGTACTAGTCATGGTCAAGTAGACCAAACGATTAAACTCTATCATCTTACTAAATCTTTAACGTTTAAAATAGTATTCGAGTGTTTTCTAGGGATCGTGGTGAAACCAGGGTTACTTGAAACTTTTGAAGGAGTCTTAGAAGGGGCTTTTTCGCCACCTTTTAAGTTTCCAGGGTCAAAATTTTCGAGGGCTACAAGTGCAAGGACGAAAGTGCAAAAATTTCTTGTTGAGGTTATTAGGGAGAAGAGAAATGAGATTGAATTTGGGCGGGTTCAAAATGAAGAAAGGAAATTAGACGAGTCATTGCTTTCGCGATTAGTGAAAGCAATGATTCGCGGTGAAGTTAGTGAAGATGAGGTTGTTGATAATGTAGTTTTGTTAGTGTTTGCTGCACATGATACAACTTCTTTTGCTATTGCTATGACATTTAGGATGTTAGCTCAACATCCCACTTGCTATTCTCTCCTCCTTCAAGGTACGCGTACAGAAACTAGTTATTATTTATTTCCCATAATCATATCGAAAAAAATTTCATCTTAATATGAAAATTTTTTGGACTTTGTGACAGAACATGCTAATATAATGAGCAACAAAAGACTAGATGAGGGATTATCTTTGGAAGACACAAAAAAAATGAAATATACATGGCAAGTTGCTAGGGAAAGTATGAGGCTTTTTCCTCCTATATTTGGTTCATTTAGAAAAGCAATTGCTGACATTGAATTTGATGGATTCACAATTCCAAAAGGTTGGAAGGTAAGAATATTAAACGACTCCTGATCAATTACTATGCCTCGATTCCAAACAAGACGGGGTTATATATCAATACGAAAAAAGGATGTTAATTTTTGTTGTTTTATGCAGGTATTGTGGACAACATATGGTACACATAATAGTCCAGAGTATTTTAAAGAGCCTCAAAATTTTGATCCAAGTAGATTTGAAGAGCCTGTTCAACCATATGCATTTATACCATTTGGAGGAGGTCCAAGATTGTGTGCTGGGTACCAATTGGCAAAGTTAAATATTCTTATATTTGTTCATTATGTTGTGACAAAATATAACTGGTCTTTGGTAGATCATGATGAACCAATTGTCATGGATCCACTTCCTTTCCCTTCTAAAGGGATGCCAATTAAAATTTCTCCCAAGTTTTAATGAAATATACAACTTTAGTAACTTTGTTGTCACTTTAGCCTTGACCTCCATCCGAAATTATTTGTCATGTTACGCTTTTCGAAAGTCAATTTGACTAATTCTCAAAGTTAAATTAGATCACATTAATTCGATATTTTTTAAACAAAAAAATTAGATATTCTAAAACTATATGAAAAGAATTATAAATAACAATTTTTTACATATATTAATATGATCAAAAAATACATCTTAAAATGTTGGTCAAAGTTTTTGTAGTTTGACTCTAAAAATAGAGACCATGACAAATAATACCGGACTCGACTAGCAACCAAACATTTCAACTTTGAGTGTGCACATCTAGACAGTTCTGACTCGTCTCCATTGTGTCAGTTGAACCCTCCAAAATAGGAGTGGTTAGTAAGAACCAAGTTGAGATGTCTCGACGTGCACTCTCAAAGTTGGAGTGCTCACTTGCCAACTATGGCCAAGTTTGAGTGTCAATATATGTGTATTATGCCTTTCAAACTCGAGCACAAACATCCTCGGTTCAAAAGGGGAAGTTCTTCTATAATTCAGTCAAACAAATGACGAAATGATTGATCCAGCATTGTTATTATATTCCAGACACAAGAAGCAAACCCATGGAAATATTCCTGTATAATTATTTGTGTCTGTAACAAAAATTGTTGTTCATGTTGGGGCTGTTTTCTTTTCCTTGAGAGGGTGGAGATGGGGAGGAGATGACTGTTTCTCACTTCTTCATCTAAAGAAAAAAAAAACTAAAGCGGATCGTCTTTTACACACTGCTGGCAATCAGGAAGAAGTGTGTGAGTGGTTGGCTTCATCCCCTGGCTAGACCATCTGTTCACAAGGGCCACCTCAAGTACCCTGACCTGCAGATATTTTGTTCTTACAATCAAACATTTCAATGAAAATAGGTAAATTGCAAGATTAATTGAAAGGAGGGAAGCTCCAAAACAAGTTACTTAAACATCGAAACATTTCTTATCTTAAACTTAACAGATATTTACTTTTTGGCTGAATATATAGACAAACACCATAAACTAGTCCGAATTTTCATTTAACTACCTAAACTAAGCTCGTGACGTGTTGTACAACTAATTTATATTCAAAATGTATCTATTAGATATATGCAACCGAAACAGTAAAGGATATGGGATGCGGGTCATGCAGCTGACTTGGCAAAGAAGCCAATAAAAGAAAGACATGTGGCACTCAACAGTCCAAACAGATAGCTCTTGAGCCAAAGAAAAAGGTCTATTGTTTCAACTTCCTGCAGTTCCTTCTTCTCCCCCCAGAAAAACAACTCTTTCCACCACTGAAACCAAACTAAGACTCGAAAACTAATTAGAAAACACTCAAACATTCATCTTCCTCCCCTCTTTGCTGTCGATCTTTTCTCCATTTCACTGTAGAAGGCCAACCTCAACGAGAAGAGGAACTTCCTGGAAAGTCAAACTCTGGAAAGACCTAATGGTTACCAATGAAGTCTTACCTAAAGAGTTCAGAGAGAGGGATCAATGAGGTGTTGTGTCCTTCACTACAGTCCTCATGGTCATGGCTACATAGCTTGGATTGTCTTTCACTTTGCACTCTCTTTCATTTTTTGGCTGCATTTTGGTGCACTAACTTGAGATCTAACCTAATCTAATTTTGAAGTCAATTGAGGTGTTTTTTCCGTTATAATACTCTGCCATGTATTAAAAAAAATTCTGGTCCCGTGGTAGCTGTTTTGACTTCATCGTTCCTGAGTGTAGCAATGCAAACAATGGATAATATTTATCTAAAGAAGTAGATCACTCGCATGAGTTTTTTTTTGGTTTTTGTCATGGAAGAGGGAGTTGCGGTTGTTCATTGATGGAGTTTAGGGGAAACTGTAAAGAGAGTCTTGTTTCATTGAGAGAAAAGAGAGATGAGAAACCATTAAATGAGGAAGAGAAGTAACATGTCAGCTCATTTCAATGATTTCACGTGCTCAATACATGAAATACCCATGTTATGGCCACCTCAGCTGCTCAGCAGCATGTGTCTAATACTACTTTTCACTTGTCCATCTGGAGATAGTTTCCCCATAGTTGGGATACAGAGTTGGAAGAGAACGCCAGTATATCAATTTATCTTCATCAAAGGTCAACATTCTATGAATATAGATTAGGTGTTAATAGGTCATAGGCTTAGTTTAGATAGCTAAATCAAAAATTCAGACAAGTTTAAGTGTGTCTATTATTCAGCCTAACTTTTTTTCTGTCAGCAGCACCCTACACTCTCAACATCGCCTAACAAAACACATGGTACACAAAGAAAGTGAAAGATGCCATTTTAGCCATTTACTTCTTTCAGCATCCATAAAAGATCATCATGATGAGAGACAAGTGACAACTAGTAAATTGAAGAAGTGATTACTTATCTCTGCACTAAAATTTTGTGTAGAGTAACCCATCAAAAAAAGGAAGGAAAACATCAGAACGAAGTGTTACATGCAGCAGTAACCCTGTGATTTTGGAAGTCAAAATGACAATCATGCAGGTGAAGGACCTATTTCTCATGAGCAGCTATCGGAATATAGTGGATGAGGCCTCCTATATATCAAGCAGCTGTATATGAGAGCAAGATGCCCAAATCAGTTTATGCATAAGAAAGGTTGTCTTTACTTGATAATAGTACGTGTTCATTGAGATAACAGCAACAAATATCGTTAGTTTTCAAGTAGGGGGTAGTAAGATGTCGACTCTACCATCACCGCCAAAGATTTATCTTGATGGGTAATGCCAGCAAAACAACAGCTGCTGGCAAACAATTTAGCTGAGAGCAGCCAGAGAGTCTGATGACTGACTGGGTAAGAGGAGCCCCAGGTCAAGAAGTCTGATCAGCAGATCAGTGCTCAGCTTATACACCCCATTACAATTAGCATCACAACAATAACATGGAAGTTTCACTTCAAATATGTATTTATGCAGTTAAAAGATAAAAAGATCTGTCCAAACATTCAGGTTGGATAAAAATGTTAAAAATTGATAGGTCAAGAGGTTAACATTATTTAGAATTTAGTTCAACATAGGTGGATTAGTCGAGGCGTGTGCAAGCTAACCTAGATACCACAATTATTAGAAAGTTGATTAGCATAGCCTAGGTAAAGTCATGATTCAATTAATATGTACCAATCGTCAAAGAAATCAGTCTTCAGGAAATCTAACCTGCTGTACAATTAATGGCTCTTCTGCACAACTTAATGGCTCTGTCAAAATAGTAAGAAAACCATTTCTGTTACCATAAACTATGTCTGTAAACGGCCTATCACCCACCTGTGAAGGACACAACAAGGACGTCGACTTAGATAGGATGGAAAACTTGCAAAAAAAAAAAGAAAGAAACAAAATGTACCATTATAAGTCTTGAAGATTCACAACCAAATTGCTTTTCAATTTCTTCAGCTGTTCCAGCTGGCTTCTTCAGCCCTAAAATATACAGATAAAGAAAGTAGCAATTAAAAAAGATAGCATTAACTCATAGATAAAAAAGGACAGCCCGGTTCATTAAGCTCCTGCTATGCGCGGGATTCAGGAAAGAACCAGACCACAAAGGTGTATTGAATGCAGCCTTACCCAGCATTTCTGCAAGAGACTGTTTTCACAGCTCAAACTCGTGACATCCTAGTCTCAAGACAACAACTTTACCACAAGTAATGCAAGTAACATTCATAAATTTATCAATTGTTTGATTTAGGATTGTTTATTCTTGTTACACAAAACACAACAGATAGCCGCGAATTTGAAACAGCAATTATCAACTTACCATGCTTAATGACTTTAATTCCAATAGCACGTTCGAGAATTCTGGCTTTTCTACCATCAGGGTCATATTCATCTAATCCTACAAATTCACAAATCAACAAAATACTGAGACCAATATTTTTCAAACCTAAAAAGGAAATCAAACCAATCACGAAAACCCGAATTACCTGCTGAGTTGCTATACACTGCAATATTGTTACCAAACAGAGATTTGCACTGATCAATAGAAGAAGCTAAAGGAGACCACAAGCTCAAAGAATAAGGAACAGTAATGGTATTATCCTTATCAAACACTACACCTTCAAACCCTCTTTTCTTTAGCTCAGCCCAATCAATATACCTTATATCCGGCACACTAACATGTGGGATCGCCAAATGCTTGTCTTTAGAGAAAACCCCTAATGAAGAAACAATCCCTTCCACATTAATCCTCTGACCCAATGCAGCTTTCAATTCAGTCCACCACATGTTTGTTCTAATGCCTGAATGATCTGGAAGCTCAAAAACCGGCTCTTCTTCTTCCTCCTCCTCGTTGTACTGGGTTCTCTCTTCTTGTTCTTGAATAGAAGAATAAAATTCTTCCCAATTTATTATGGGGTTCTTCTGTCGATCTGGGTCGATACTGTAGCTATTGTTTTGGGGTTTCTCTTGGTCTTTGCTGCAACTATGTGTAGAACTGAGAGTAAAACAACAACACTTTGATTTTCTGATAGAAAGCTTCAAACTTTTCTTCTTGTTGTTGAGATTAATGGAGTGAAAATGGCTAAGAATTGGGTAAGTATGGAGTGGAGTAATTGAGGTAGACTGCATAATCAGAGCTTAAATCTGGTATTGGTTATGGGTTTTATATATTATAATAACAATTATTGTATTCATCGATTACAGCAAAGTGTAAGTTCATGTTTACTGCTGAAAATCTCCATTTTCTTTATGGTTTAGAAGATTAACCATACAAGAAATTGGACAAAATCAATGATGTTTCATCAAATCATGTTTTTGGGCTATTTGAGGATGCCCGGCCCACAAATAGAAAAATTTGCCTCATAGTCCATAGATCCAACTCATTTCGGTATTTAGGGTCGATTGATGAACTCACATTGGAACGTGAAATAATGTCACTTAATTATGAAAAGTTTTATTTTGTAAAATTACACGACAAATGTTATTTTTTTTAGTTAAACTTAAATAGATTTTTCACTAGTTTAGGATCTAATTACTTAGATACACTCTCATTTGTAATATTACGAATCTTACTAGATTTCGGTGCATTTAAATGCATGAGATACATGAGTTAAATTAGGTATAATTTATTTTAGTACATTGTATCTGAGTGGATTCGCATGTATCGGAATACGTGACAAATCTCGTGCGCTTCCCTCCAATCTCGCTCAAAAACACTCTTATGTATCTAGTATGTCAGATACATGTGTATCACATCATATATATACATATAAAATGTATCTAGTGCATATTTGCTGTGATTTACATATATTTGGGATATACGACTATTTCACTCACTTCTCACATCTCACTCGTCTTTTTCCCTATGTTTAATATATCGTGTAACAAAAATACTTGTATCTAAGTGTATTTTTCTCAATATATATGACATAAGCTATTAATTAGTTGTAAGTACATAATATTTATTTTTAAAAATAGGTAATTGTGGTATATATAAGTAAATCTACTTACTTTTTTTTTTTGTTAATTTCGCAAAATAGTGGACCCAAAAGTATAAAGATGGACTCGTGCTAGCCAGCCCATACAATAATAGGACATGTTGATTTAATTTTGTTCAAAAAATTGAGTTAGTAGGTGTTTGACCATGCGATATCATACCACGATATGGTATTGTGAGATAAAATCAGTGTTTGGATATGTAATTTCACGCTAATTTCATCTTATGATATGGAATAATGAGATGTGATTTCATTTTTTTCAAAAAGCATGATATGGAATTACATGGTGATTCCATATCATAATTTGAGATATTTTAATACAAAAATTGATCCACAAGTTTATATTTTATTAAAATAAGCCCACATTTATATTTACTAAACATTTATTTCATATGTAAATAAAAATTTACAATCACATTATTAAATTTTAAAATTTATTATTCTCACCGACATATAATCACTTTAACTCCCATCAAACGATTATTAAAGTGATGAAATATTTATGGTCTATAAACATAAAAATATAGTTGCGGATGATATACTGACCAACAAATGTCTCAAAACAATGTTGGTTTGTCTTCTCAGTCATATGATTGAGAAATGCAAGTTCAACTTGAGGAAATTGTTCGTACTATGTGGGAAGATTATATTAAAAACTAGTACACTACAATTTATGTTCATTTTTTTATTAAATTAAAGATAGATGAAACAATTACTTAAGTGGAGAATAAATACCTTTGTAATAATTTATTATGTGATTTTATTATTATTTTTATTTGATAACAAGGGAAAATTATATGAAATGGCAAACATTCATAACTAATTATAGCATAGGAGTATAGTTTAATTTATTTACCTTATATAATTATAGTTTATTTTTTCTGCTATAATTAGTGGGGTCCACAACCTATTATGTAACCAATTGTATAAAAACCTTATTTTCTAATTTTGTATATAATTATACACAAAACAATTTTCTCTCTCCTTTTCACAAACAATTTTCTCTCTCCTTTTAACATTTCAACGTTTTCTCCTACATTTAATACTCCAGCTAGCTGGTTGAAATTCAAATTATTAATTTTTCCCTCCCGAAGTCGAAGTTCCCTCCCCGAGTTGAAGTTAATTTCGTAAGTACTCCTTAATTTTAGTTGTTACCCCTTTTTTTTTTACTTATTTAAAATTGGGAAAATTTCATATATGTGTTCTGTTTATTATTATTTTTCATATATTTTGATGAAATAATCGATTTTTTGTTCTTGATAGATTTAAAATTGGTCAAACAATGAATGAATCATCTTCATCATTGAGGATTACAAGAGGTAGTCCTTTGCATGTCAATGTTGTTGACATTTTATCATCCTTTTCAATGGGACTAACTCAAGATTTTGGAGTTGATGTAAGGTCTTTGGGAAAATCCAATCAAGTTATACAAGAACAAACCATAGAAGAGCTGAGATGAAAGAAATAAAACGACCCTATGGCAGTACAACAAGTTATTAAAAATGCCAAAGCTAGAGGCATTAAAATTGTACAAGAAAAAAGAAAGAGGAAATCTGTAAACATTGAATCAGAGGAAAATGCTTCTGAAGTAGTCGGATCTGAAGAACTTCATAATCATGAGGTAGTGTCTTAAACACAAAGTTAGATACAATTTTTTGTATAATTAGTGGTCAATATACAAAAAATATTAAATTAAATATTGTATATAGTATATTCCATGTTTAGTAATTGTATATAGTATATTTAAGTATTGTATACGGGAGTATATGATTAGAATTTGTATAATCTATTAGAATTTTTATATAGTATATTTAAGTATTGAAGTTAGTACACAAAGTAATTGGATTTAATTATATAGATGGGAAAATATCATATGCGATTATAATTTGTATATTGTAGTAGTTATATACAAAATTTTGAATATAATATCATGTTTAACTAATATATTATTCATGTACACATATTGTAGTTGGATTTAGTTGTATAAATGGGAAAATATCATATGTGAGTATAATTTGTATATTGTAGTAGTTACATACAAATTATTGAATATAATGTCATGTTTAACAAATATATCAGTTTCATAAAGAGCAAAAAAAAAATTATATTTTTGTTTCAATGGTTGTATGAATTTTTTTTTTAGAATTTGAACGTTAAGCTTAAAAAAAGGGATGTTTCCCTAAAATTGTGGCATTATCTGTTACAAACAACTTTTTAAAATAGAATTGTATAAATAAATAAATAAAAAACCTTTATATACAAAATTAAAGATACCTAAAATAACTAAACTATACTCATATAATGTAATTAGGTAAACTATACCCATATAATGTTATTTAATCAAATAAGTTTGCCATATATGAAATTTTCCCAATAAACAATTGGGGTTATTTTAATAATTTTTACAACTTATGAGATTTTTATGTTTATAAAAAAATACACGATACAAAAATTTCATATCCCATGTCCAAACAAAACTTCAAATTCATGTTATCGCATGACCATTTTGTCTATATTTTTGTCTTTGCTTCGTTCTTGGTTGTTTTGCTATGTTTATAAGACCATGGAGGAGTAATCCATAAAATTTTATTAGTTGAGCTTGTTCCGTTAATCATGATTGGCTAATTATTTTTGCATCTTTAAAATTATTTTCTTGTGAGACTCACTTTCTTCTTCTTTTGTTCAAGATTGGCCTTTAATATGTCTTCTATTTCTTTTATTTTGATTTTGTTTGTCTTTTTAGATATGGATTATAGACCCATATGAGTTCGTAACCATTTGTTCTTTCATTAATAAAATTCTAAAAATTTATCCAAAAGAAAAAAAAAAAGCCTCCATCTCTGTGATCTTGACATAAATCCTTTGTCAAATAAAACATATCAAAATCAGCAGGAACGGAAATACTAGTGAAGAAATCATATGAAAAAAGATGGACAAAAGAAAGTTGCAACCACAAATAGTATAATAAGCGAAACAAAGAAAATAACACAGTAATAAAACCGAAGTATACTTTGATCGAAATTATTGTTACGATATCAAACTTTGGAAAGGATCTTTCATTTCATGCATAATTTTTAATAGGTATATATGTGTCTACGTGGACGTAGAAAATATTACACAATTATAAATAGTAATGTGTCCATATGAACACATATATACATTTAAAATACAATATTATATAGTTCAAGGGTAAAAGGTCCTCCATAAAGTTTAGCATCATAACAACAATTTCGACCAAGTTAAAATATTTTTCAGGACCTTTTCCCTAATAATTAAATCGAAAAATATGATAGTATAAGAAAGTTACTAATAAGTACTGATAAGAAAAACTAAACGACGCTCAACTACATAATAACCTTATACCTTAATCTTCTACCTTCGTATCCGGTCGTTCTAGAGACATATCCTCAACCGTAGATGTTGGAATGTGCCAAACTTATGGTTTACGCGTTTGGTCATTACTCATTTGAACGTTGAATGAGCCAAAATTTTGATTCGTTGCTCAATTATTATGATGGAACTTGGGGTACAACTATTAGACAGAATGAATATATTCTCAGGGCTCACAAATTATAACAATCTTAAATATTAAAAGTCTATTTGGATTGATATAAAAAAATTTACCTTTGAAATTAAAAATAAAAGTCACACCAAAATGATTTTTAAAAAAAATAAAAAGTAAGGGAAGTTCTACTTTTGGTTTCTGATTTATTTTGAGTTATTTTTTACTTTGTCAAATACTTCGTAACTTATTTTATATTACTTTTAATATATTTTTTATATTTGTCAAACACTTTCAGAAGTCAAAAACTGTCTTAAAAGTAGATTTGATCGACTTTTAAGTCAATCCAAACGGACTTTTAGTCATGTGGTTTCCTAGAGCTGATCTACAAAGGCCATGATTCATACACTCATAATTTTTTAATATAGTGAGTTACTCCAAAAGCGGGGGAACCCACGGATCAGCCATAGTAAAAAACTAAGGAGCAAAACCAGGTGGTGATAAGCGAGCCAAAGAAGTAATAGCACTTGTTTGAATCATTGTTACTCATTGTTTCATAATGTATTGTATAGTATTGTACTGTATTGTATGATATATGCAATGTTTGACTAGATTGTGTTGTTTGTTGTTGTTTAATAACATTTTAATTATTTGGTTTGATCGTATATTGTAATTTATAAATTTACTTAAATATCCTTAAATTTCTAGGGTAGGAGGTTTGACTAGATTTAAATAAGTAAGGTAAAGGGTAAAATAATACTTCGAAATATAATGTAAAGATATAACTGGAAAAAGAAATTAAGTAACAATGGAACACACCAAATCGGTTGTTCCATAAAATAGGGGTTTTCATTGTTAAGTAACAACCAAATTTTAAGTAACAATCAAAACAAACATTATAAGTATAGTAACGATGTAATATAATACAATAGATAACAATGATTCAAACATAGTGTAAGACTAAGGAAAGATATAAAATTTGCGGAATGGACAGCTCCATCTTTGTTTTTCATGAAGACTATGATGCTGAGGGAGCAATAAATGTTTTCCAAATTCTATATTTGTGTAGATACAAAATTATTTAAAATTGGGTAGGCGGACTCCTTTCACTTGATTGGTTAGCTAGGATTTTTCTACGATATTCGAGTCCTTTGTCTCGCACAAGGCGGAATGAGATCTTCTTGGAACAAGATCAGAGATGTTGGACGGACCAGTTTCTTCTGATTTCAATGATAGATGGATGGTCAGGTTGGTAATGCCGTGCTCCTTTGACAGTTAAAGTAGCTCACTTTGAGAAGTAAGATTATATCCTTAGGGGTATGTTACGAGCAGAAGTTCTCTTTCACTTAAAAGTAGCAAGGTCAGAAATGCATGTGAATATAATAGGGAAAGGTTGTAATCTAATACATGACAAATAAAATGAATTAAAGATGGAGTATTTTTTTTATTGATTTAAAAAAAAGTGTGTCATATATATATGTTCATGTGTGTATCGACAACTCTAAGCACTTAAATGTCAAAAGAAGGACGGTGGTGAAAAATATATCGAGTTATAGTGAACGTACTGATTATTTAATTTGAATCAATGTCAAACTTAGTAATATTTTATGATGGCCAAATAATTTTTTTTTTAAAAATGTCTAAATGGATTCACATGTAATTTTCTTGATAGGAAAATTAATTATCGATATGGAAGAAAAAAGTCAATTACTAATTGTTTATTTATGATAATAATGTTTGGTACACATGATTTGAATTAATGAAGTTTCCATGTTGGAGACAATGAAATGAACATGTAGCAATGGAGAATGAAAAAGACTTACCAACCCATTAATTAAGAGTCACAATTTTAAAATCATATTGAGTTATGCACTATTAATTAATTATGCTTCAAAACTATATATCTTTCATATTAATTAACTATTTAATTAGTTTTAAAAATATGATGTTTTGGTGTAGGTAGGAACTGTATGGTCATCTCATGGCAACATGTTTAGGGATATTTCCATATGTTCTGCTTAATCAAGTTTATATTTTATTTAATTAAAATAATTTAATTAAGTTAATAAAATTGAGTTATTTGTATTCATGGTGATTGGTCTAAAACATATTTATATAATAACATCACTTATTGGATGACTGTAGATAAATCTTTCGATAGATATTGAGTTTTATTCAAATAAAAAAAATAACCAATAATGAATTCTGATTAGGATCAGGCGTTTATCTTCAACCTAAAGTTGTATATAGTTGATAGTATAGGTGTAACTTCATTTCTTAATTAAGCCCCACAAATTAAAGCAAATATCATATTCAATTATGACTCCGATTTATCTGATCATCTTCCCAATCCCGTAGTGGATGTTGCTTTAGGTATGTTGGTGTTATCCAACGTTAATGTTAGTAGAAAATGCTTCCTCACGTCAAAAGCTACCAAAAATCCTTTTGGAAGATAACTATTTAGTAAGTGATTATTTCTATGAACATTTTAAACTACGATCTAAATATTTTTTTTCACCAAACTAAAAATCTTGTGAAAATGTTGGACAACAAATTAAAATATAACAATTAGCAAGTCATTAGCATCATTACAAGACAATCGATTGAGTAAACATTAGATCTAATCTAACATTATCCAGAAGAATAAGTTTTTGAGATTTATATTTACATAACTTTTTTAAATATAGAAATAAAATCTAAATGGTAAACTAAAAAAAAAATCTGACTAAGATTTTGGTAGTGCTTCTGACAGTTATTTATTAGCTAAATTGCAAAGAGACTTTCCTTAATACCACAAACATTACAAAATCGTTCTTCATGGAACATAAGTGCTTTAATTCTAAGCTAAAACATAATGGAAAAACCTCACGTATTCACATGACATTTTCCTATAATAATAATAATAATAATAATATTAATAGCTGTATCATAATAGGTAACGACTACTATAATTCACAACGGGAAAATGTATCTTCAGATGAGGTCATTTAAATTAAAATATTATAGCTGGAGCGGAGCCAGATAGGATCGAGGGTTCATTCAAAGTTTTTTTTTTTGATAAAAAATTACACTATTAGTATATAAAAAATGTCGAATTTTCTTTGGCTTCTTCATAGGTTTACTTCACATTTTTAACTGTTTTATCGAAAATTCTGACTTCAACATGATAATTTAAATCATATACTAATAATCTATTATCAAAAACAGAATAACGCGCAAACATTATTCTAGCTTGCAATGAGAATTATGAATAAATTAAAGTTTTTATATATTTCCAGCTCAAGAATTATTGTAGCCCAATTGCCCATTTTCCTATCATGTTCATAAAGGAATAAATATTAATAATTAATAATTAAAAATTAAAAATTCCCCCCTTTATAGTCCACCTATAAAAAGACTCCTAAACCAATCTAAAAAATCATCATTATTTCTCTTCAACAATAATATTTCAGCTAATTTGAAAAAAAATGGCTAATTCTCATTTACTTTTAATTTCCATTGTATTAATGGGCAATTTAGTGGCTGTATTAGCAGCTGGTAATTTTAATGACCTTACAGAAATCACTTGGGGTGATGGACGTGGTAAAATATTAGATGGAGGTCAAGGTCTCTCTTTGTCACTTGATAATTATTCCGGGTCGGGTTTTCAATCTAAAAATGAATATCTCTATGGAAGATTCGACATGCAACTCAAACTCGTCCCTAAAAATTCTGCTGGCACTGTCACCACATTCTTTGTAAGTCGTTATTCAATTTTTTTTTCTCATGAGTTATTTTTGAATTAATTGATTGTAAATAACTAATACGTTTAAAAATATTTTTTTAGCTATCGTCGCAAGGAGAAGGACACGATGAGATCGATTTCGAGTTCTTGGGAAATGTGACTGGTGAGCCTTATACGGTACACACCAATGTTTATTCTCAAGGAAAAGGAAACAAAGAACAACAATTTCACCTTTGGTTCGATCCAACTGCAGCATTTCACACTTACACCATTGTTTGGAACGCTAACCGCATAGTGTAAGGCGCTATACTTATACATAATTATTTTCGAAAAAAATGACATATTTCTCATCTGAACTTTCCATTTACTCATTCATGACCACAAGTTTATAGAACATATTTAAAATGACATGTTTCAAAGGTCGCTACTAAAAAATATGAATTTACAGTGGATGAAATCAATCAAAAATTGGATTGACGAGACGTCCATGGAAACTCATGTTTCTTTATTAGCGTGATTTAGAGTCACACAAATAATATTTATTGTATATCTGATACTACAAGTTTTAAAAATCTTATTTTTATCCTCAAACTCTATCACAATCAAACTGCTCCACGTCAAGGGTGGATCTAGACTTTGAGTATCGATCATCACCTATAAGTTCACGTGAACTTAATAGTTTTTCAAAATAATATAATAAATAGTAATTAATTATAAATTCAATCATCCTATAGTGATTTGAGATATCTATACAAATTTATTAATTTCAAATTTCTAATCTGTCAATGTGATTATATAAATTGAAACAAATGGAGTACATAAGAGGGGGCGCAGAGCCAATGGCATCATCAGATAACACTATTTAACTTTAAACTTTTTTTTAAAAAGTATATATAGTAAATACTGAATTCCTTCGACCTATGTGCTTACGTATTAATTTTTTAATCTTTTTAATGATAATTCTGACTCCCACGCTACTCGTAATTGGAGTAACTTCTTTACTACAATGATATGTTTACCTTGGTAGATACTTACATGTTTGATTATGAAAATCAGGTTTTTGGTGGATCAGATTCCAATTAGAGTATACAACAACCATGAGAGCATTGGAATTGCATACCCCAAAAGTCAACCAATGAAAGTCTATTGTAGTTTATGGAATGCAGATGAATGGGCTACACAAGGTGGTAGAGTCAAAACTGATTGGACACAAGCACCATTTACTGCCTATTATAGGAACATTAACATTGATGGCTGCGTTGTTAAATCAGGCGCTTCCTCATGTGCCTCACGGTCTACTGATTCTACGAACAGTGCTAAGCCGTGGGAGACACATGAGCTTGATGCTAAGGGTCGGAACAGGGTCCGATGGGTACAGAGCAAACATATGGTTTATAATTATTGCGCGGATTCTAAGAGGTTTCCTCAAGGATATTCACAAGAGTGTAAACGATCAAGGTTTTAAAAAATCGAATTTGATTTAATTACCTATGGTTCGAAACTCGATGAATATGTACGTTGGTTATGGGATTGATTGTTTTTGTGTGTGAAATTCTTTATTGTTTTGTTTTCTTGTACTACCAATAAAAGGTTGCTTATTTATTTTCTTTGATTAAATGATATATGTACTATACCGTCAATCCCTTTATTTAAATTAATGAATATTTTTTTTTTTCCTTTAATGAGTTCTAATGGGAGCAAAAATTGCATTATTTGTGGTTTTAATTGACTAGTCTATAATTTTTGTCTTTAGTAATGGAAATTATATCTAGTAAAATATACGTTCTTAAAAGGTATCGAGTATAACTTATGGAATATTATTACGTAAAAAAATAAAAAATGATGCTCTACAAAAAAATACTTTATTTATCTTAAGGTATAATAATCAAAGACTAACACAAAATAGGCATCAATGTTCGTTCACCAAAACTTTTATAGTCTATTAATATAACGCAAAGCAATATTAGCATATGAAGCTCTATAATCAATCTTAAAAATTACAATTTCACATAAGCTTGTAATCATAGTTCTACCACCCATTATCCTTTTAGCTCTAGTCATTAATTGAGCTTATGTTCCAAATTAACAATTTAACCTTTTTGAATACCCTTTCGTTCTATTGCTTCTTCTTGGTTCAATAACTAGTTATGTAATACGGGGTCCGGGTTAATTCAAACAGTCTCAACTAAATTTATAATATCAGCATTACTTAAATATGAAGAAATTAAATAAATTTATTTGATTACATAATTTTTGCAAAGCTAAAACCTTTTTCATCATAACCATCTATTTTCTATTTATAATTCATCAACCTAGCTAGTATAGATTCACATTATATAGAATCTAACGGGATAAGTGCTCAAGGCTTTTCATTTCTAAGGCTTCAACTTAAAATTTTTAGTTAACGATAAAGGAATATTTCTCATTCAATCGTATCTCTTCTCTTTGATTGAAATATCGTTAAAAATGCAAGATTTATTAATATTAAGTAACCAAAGTAGGGGATTTCTCACCTATTGAAAATTACCTGCAAAAGTAGAAGTTTGTTTTTAAATAAAAAAGGAGTAAATTTTGGTTTTGACAAAAAAATAATAAAGTCAGACCCATATCACCGACATTGTGGTCAATTCTGAAACCAAAAAACATGATTTTGCATCGGTACCAAATTTTTTTTTTTAATCTTTTATTCCTTTGTAGATCTAGAATGTTTGAATAGTTCAAATTATACGCGGTACCCACCTAGAAATTAGAACGTGAATATTGAGGGACGAATTCGAAATATAAAGTCAACGAATTTAGTTTTTTTAAGGTTAGTTATTTAATACTCACAATTATAATATTAAAATTGTAGCTTCATATTTAGATTTCCTATGATTTTAATTTAGGATAAATTTTAGGAATCATCTAGTTTTAATGTAAAATTATAATTTATTACTCTTTATTATGTAATTATATTAATCCTTTAAAAAGTAATATATATATGTGGTTCGGATAATAAAAGAATATTTCGAATACATCATAACATAAACCGGATACATAATATGTAGTTTGAATGCATTAGAAACTAGATCATCGGATGCATAATATGTTGCCTGAATTCATTAAAAACTAGCTCAGAGACATTATAAAATAAATACTGAATATATTGAAGAGATAAAGGATTTTAGAAGTTTTTAAAATAGAAAAAGATATTAAAAATAAGGGGAAAAATGACACGTATTTTAGTAATTTTCCTTTAATTTATTTGTCTTATTTAATAATTTTTTACATAATATAATTAAAAAAAATTAACATTCAACATATCTTTTATTTAAAATAATCATAAGATTCAAAAATATAAATTCATGCTTCGATTTAAAAATAATGAAATATGAACCGGCGATCGCAAAGGGTTGAATACAATTAGCGTGTTAGGTAGAATAATGTCAAATTTTTTCCTATTTGGTTTATTGGTGTCACCCAACCCATACGGATCTAATAGCTGCCCCCACCCACCATATACTTCCGAAACCGCAGCCCCTTAATATCTCCAAACAAACGCGTTACATTTCAATCCTTTCAATTCACAGCTATTTTACTCAAATTTAATTCCCCTTCTTCGATTCTTCCTCAATCCCTTAGCTTTATCAAACTCGTACTATATATATCATTAATATATCCTCCTTTGTGTCTCAATCTCAAAAACACACACATTCACATTGACATTAACATTCTCTGATTTATCCCTTCAAAATCACTACTCTAATTTTCCATAATGTTGCTGCATCTCACTCTTCTTACACTTGTCTTACTATCCCCTGTTTCCGCTGATAATTTCTATCAAGACGCGGCGGTCACGTTTGGTGACCAGCGCGCTCAGATACAAGACGGAGGGCGAATTCTCACCTTGTCACTAGACAAAATTTCAGGTTCAGGATTTCAGTCTAAGAATGAGTATTTATTCGGAAGGTTTGATATGCAGCTTAAACTCGTACCTGGAAATTCTGCTGGCACTGTCACCACATTCTATGTAAGTAATAACACACTTTTCGTATTCCTACTATAACTAATTAACCAAAAACAAGAACATGTTGACTCAAGTGTTCTTTTTTTTTTTGGTGTAATTTGCAGTTGTCTTCTCAAGGAGCAGGGCATGATGAAATTGATTTTGAGTTTCTAGGAAATTCATCAGGACAACCTTACACGGTTCACACCAATGTTTACTCTCAAGGAAAAGGCAATAAAGAACAACAATTTCGTCTCTGGTTTGATCCAACTTCGTCGTTCCACACTTACTCTATTGTTTGGAACTCTCAACGGATCATGTACGTAACAAGATAAACAACACAATTACAAATATGTACTGATATATAACGTCTGACATTTTGGGGATTTTTTTCCAGATTTTTGGTGGATAATATCCCAATTAGAGTTTTCAACAACCACGAAGCACTTGGTGTTGCATACCCAAAGAATCAAGCAATGAGAGTTTACGCGAGTCTATGGAATGCTGATGATTGGGCAACACAAGGAGGACGGGTGAAGACGGATTGGTCTATGGCTCCGTTTACAGCTTCTTACAGGAATTTCAATACAAATGCTTGTGTTTGGTCAGCTGCTACGTCTACTTCGTCTTGTGGAGGTTCTAAGACTGAGTCAGTAAACAATGATGAGACATGGCAAACTCAACAACTGAACGCTAATGGAAGAAATAGGATACGATGGGTTCAGCAGAAGTACATGATCTACAATTACTGTGCAGATGCTAATAGGTTCTCTCAAGGCTTTTCTCCTGAATGCAAACGTTCAAGGTTCTAAGGCGGATATATATAGTATATGAATGTAAAATTATGTTTGTTTCAATTTTCTATTTTTTTAATTTTGATAAGTTAAAAAATAGAGCATAGTGTAATTATTTGTGTATGCAATATATTCTTTATTCTTTTTGTAATCACGAAATAGAAATAATAATGAATTGTTTTCCTGACAATCATGTCCTTTGGGAGATAGTGATAAGGTTTGTGTAAATTTTAACATAACCAACCTCGTGAGATTTCACTTGGTATGTCATTGCATTTTTCATCTCTTGTCATCTCGAATGGTTCCATAGCTGGCAACCTTTGTCACTTGGACAACAAAATGTCAATCAGGTAGAGGTCAACATGAAAATAGTTTTTTGTTCCGTGTTAGTACATTGTTTTTCATGTTGAAGACACAAGTTCGATTCCCTTAAGGGCTAGGTACTCATTCCGGCCACTTTCAGTTAGTGTTCATTGCTGAGTGATCGTTCACTATTTGATCGTTACACTAGCCTTGGACAAGTTCTCTGAAAATAGAATGGAAAATGTAGCTCAAAACTCACCAGTAATTGTATCGCCAATGTACCTTCTTACACAAAATTATCATCTCAAGTAATATAACAACAATATACAACTTTCTTGAGCATCAAATTTACTTTCACCTTTTCTAAGTTCTTGCTTAATACATTCATAAATCATACCAGAATACTCTCGGAGAAAAGGCTTGAGCTCTCAAAACTCACTTGCAAACACATACTCCTTCAGACCACTTTTATTTGTCATGTTGCGTTTTTCAAAAGTCAATTTGACTAATTTTTAAAGTTAAATTAGATTATATTGATTCGATATTTTTAAAATTAAATTAGATTATATAAAAACTATACGATTGTAGTTGAAGTAATTAGATTTTTAGGATATCGCTTTAACTACTCTATATAATGGTAGTTGAAGTAATTAGCATTCATATTTTCATTTCGATTACATTTTAGTAGTAAGCATGTAAAGCCAAATCTAATAATGATGGCATTGTTCATGCCTACTTCTTACGTACAACATATTTCCATTTCCACAACACAAAACATAACTCAACATTGTCACCTTCGATCAACAATCAAAAAATAAAATTCCTCGTTTTTAATTACTTGGTCTTTCCATCCTCCGGAATACGTGAAAATCAACAAATATGACAATTTTATGCCTAAATCAGGAGAAGCATGATACAGAGTCATTGCGCGCGACGACAAAGGAACGTGGGGTAGATTCTATGGTCGACTTAATATAAAGGCAACGTCGAGTCTGACTCCAGAGTTGTAGGCTATTCACGAGGCCCTAAGACAATAAATTTTATTTTTTTTAGATTTTAACTTCCATTAAACAAAAGCAATGAAAACACATTTTTTATATAAAAAAAAAATTCGCTTCCAATAAAAAAAGCAATGAAAAACGTTTTTTTTTTAAAATTATCCTCCAAAGAAAAGCAATGAAAAACTTCTAAATTTTGTGTCCTAAAGAATATAAGGTGACAATTAATAATCCGTATAATTTTAAATTTTATACCCTTAACCATGTTCGCTAAAAAACTAAAATTAAAAAATTGTCAAGAGTTTTTCATGATTTAATTTTGTAACATGCATGTTCAATTTGTAGTCTAGTACTTGACAACTAATGGTTCGCATTGTACTGCTGCCTTCTCCTTTTCTACTATTGTTCGGCAAATTTGCAGATAAGTTATGCTAGTATTAAATTTATATGTCCATCTCCGATTTTGTAATAAAAAGATAAATTGTCTCACACCCATTGATACAGGACAATTCAACACCACCCACCACTCACATACCCACATTTTGAACCGACCCAACTCTAATATACATCATTAATAGAAAATAAATTTTAGGTCAAAATCATCGCCAAAAACTAATCAAGAGATGAATATTGTTCAAGAGTATAAAAGAAAAATTAAATTGTCTTTACTCCGTCAATATGGGACAATTCAACATCCCACCCTACAATGGGTGGAGCTACATTCATCTAAGAGTGGTCTTAGCTGAAAAGTTACACTATGCATGTAAATCATCGCCAAAAACTAATCAAGAGATGATTGTTCAAGAGTATAAAAGAAAAATCAAATTGTCTCTGCTCCGTCAATATGGGACAATTCAACATCCCACACTACAATGGGTGGAGCTACATCCATTCAAGAGTGATCTTAGCTGGAAAATTACACCATGCATGTAGGTCAAATTTTAGCTTTAAGAAATATAAATTTAACGTTTAACACCCTTCACATAAGTTCTTCCTTCGATGAAAGGTCTAAAGGATATTATATTATTTATACTTCAATTCAGCCTATATATATAACTTCGAAAAGAATTAGGAAGATGTTGGACCACACAAAAAGCCAAAATTGTCTATGTTGTTCAAAAGTAGTTGTTGCTATGTTCTCGTGTTAGCTCGAATATTTCATCCTTTTTTGATACAATGAAGAGTGGTTGATTGAACATATTTTATCGAAAAATTATATCTTTTTTATAGAAAATTATATATTATATATATATATATATATATATATATATATATATATATATATATCTATATATATATATATATATATATATATATATATATATATATATTGATCGAAAGCTACCTTACCTTTCATAAATACAGATTAAACATGAAACACTCTTAACAATTCTTAAGTTTCAATTTTTCACCGTACATGTTTAAGGGCACGAAGTTTAAAAGTTTTTTTGTTCTTTTAGTTATAAATATATGCTTCAATTTAAAAATACTGAGTTATGAACACAACATCGAGTTAATATCTCATAAGGTTATTCAACTTTGAATAGTTCACTTACGAAGCCACTCAACTTTGAGTTGTTCACTTAGAAAGTCACTTAATTTTGAATTGTTCACTTCAAAAGTCAATCAACTTTGTTTTAGAATTCAAAAGTCAGTCGACTATTGGTGGTTCACTTAGAAAGTCACTCAACTATTGAGTTGGGTTAAAAATTCATGTGAACCAATACTTTAACGCCACGTGTTTAATTTAAAATTTTTATTTATGTCATATTATAATTTTGTTAAAGAAGGACATTTTTAACTTTAAAAATAACCTTAAGGGCAATTTTGATTTAATAGGTGAAAAGAGAACATTTTTAATCTATTTTCAATATGTTAAAGATATTTTTAACCCTTTTTCATTTAATTTATAATTAAATAATAAATCATGTTTCAATTACAAGTTAAAAGACACTAAATGAAAAGTAGTTACATTTATAATCAATTATAATGTCATATTTTTGCATTTTGTCACCATTTTTATAAATATTAGTACTAGCAATATCTCTAACATAAAAGGCCAAAAAACACTTAATACCACATACAATACTAATTAAATGATTTGCATTTAAACTCAATTGGGAGCTTTTTATTCTTGCATTATCTTTTCTCAGGTGGACAAAAAAAGCATCTACATGTAAATTATTATAAATAGATAACTATATCTCAATTTAATATAAAATTGTGTAAAATATTTTATAAAAAAATACACTTAAAGAAATATTGTATTCTTTTCTATCATAAAGTAACATGTATGTATATTTAATATAAAGCAACTATCATAAATAGTATCAAAACTATCTTAATTTATATTTGATTCATGCCTAATTATAATAGTCTCCTAGTTTTGAAATAATTAGCTCAGAGCTTTTTGCATTGACCATAATTGTCAAATAAAAACTTAATTAATGAACCCTAAACCTTTAAGGTTATCATTATTTGTTTTCGAAATTATTTAAAATCTTGAACCCAAAACATTTTATTGTTATAATTATTAATTTTTAAAATTGTTTGCTAGTACCACTTTAATTTGTTTATTTCTAAATCATTTAGGGTATCATTTAGGATTTCGATTAAGTACTCTATATAATACTACTTGAAGTACTTGCCTTCCATATGTTTATTTAACTATATTTTAGTAATAAATAAGTAAAGCCAAACACAATAACTATGGCACTGCCTAATTTTGACATACAACATATCCTCAATTCCATAACACAAAACACAACTCAACATTGTTACCTTCCATCAACAATCGGAAAACAATTTCCTATTCTTCGTTAGTTGGTCTTTGAGGATATGTGAAAATCAAAGCAGATGACAATTTTATGCCTAAATCTGGAGAAGCGAGATACGGAGGTATTGTGCGCGATGATTAAGGAACGTGGTTAGGCGGATTCTATGGCCAACTTGATATGAAACCAACGTTACCCCAGAATTGTAGGCTATTCACACACCGCCTAACACAAGTGAAAATTGTAATCTGTAAAAAGTAATTATTGAAATCGACTTGAATGAGGCTCGATGTTGTTAATTCGTGTAAAAAAAAGTAGCCGAAAATTACAAGATTCTGTCTTGTCTAATTTATACGATGAGACTAGGTAACACCTGCATATATCAATTGGCAAAAGTTTGAAAGAAAACAAAATCAAAACTCGGTGATATTACAGTATCCACCGCCTTTTATGCATCAATGGTTTCTAGCGGGTCACGTAACTTATGCTAGGTACCCTAAGCATGCAATGTAATGTGTATTATCAATGGTTACTAGCGGGTCACGTAGCTTATGCTAGGTACCCTAAGCATACAATGTAATGTGTATTATCAATGGTTTCTAGCGGGTCACGTAGCTTATGCTAGGTACCCTAAGCATGCAATGTAATGTGTATTAGGAATAAGTGTTTGTTAAATTTGTAGAACATGTAAAGAAATACAAGAATATTGCAATATATTTTTGTTGATGTGATGATATATATATATATATTATATATATATATATATCTATATATATATATATATATATGATATTACACTAGTAAAAAGATAGTATGTACTGTGTACGAGCCCAATAATACATGTGAAATATTTAAAATTCAATATTTTTTATCATAGAAATCTTCATTAATTAGCTGGTGCAAACTTTGTAGACGTATTATTCAAA
Organism: Solanum corneliomulleri; assembly: GCA_027704805.1. NCBI lineage: Eukaryota > Viridiplantae > Streptophyta > Magnoliopsida > Solanales > Solanaceae > Solanum > Solanum corneliomulleri. Next base: position 63,965,469 of record JAKWIY010003058.1, read on the forward strand.
AAAAAAAAGTTTAAATGTAGTATCCAACAATAAAATTTGTATCATTTGTTTTTATAAATTATTCTCTCTAACATGTATTATAAATATAATGTAGGTGTATTAAAATGTATGATAAACGTATTTCTCTAATATATGATTAAATTTATCTCTCTAATATGTATTATAAGTGTCCCGTGTAAAAAGAAAATATTATTGTTATCAATGATAAATATTTTCTTAATAGAGAATATCTATGTAAGTTTCCTTTATAATACGTAGAATATTTATATTTGAATATAATGTTTTAAAAGTGAGCTAACAAACAAACTATAAGTTGTTTTTTTAATTCAAAATATAACGTAAAATGACACATTACATTTTTCGAGAGTCAAACAATTAAGCTTGATCGTTTGTGCATGACATCGTCAATTTTGTAAAATGAAATTTATATATTTAGAAACTACATAAAAAGTACTATTACAATAATCAATAATCGAAAAACTTTAAAATGTATGAAAAATTTAAGGAATATACTATAAAATAGTCGAGGGAGTAACAGTTTTTTCATAAAGTTTGGTATCGTAACAACAATTTCAATCTGAAGTATTTTTCGAAAAAAAATTCCCAATTTATAACCAAATATAAACTTATTTAAATTTCAAAATTTAAAATAATCGTATAAATTGAATCAGAGAAAATAATATTTTTTACCGAAAAAAGTCATACGAAGATAAATGAAGGGAAAGCGTTGGGTGGAACCCATAGTAAGTATTGGTAGGCCCAATAGATGATGAAACCAAAGGTTAATTATGTCACATAATTTCTTAAAGTCGTAAAAATTGCAACAAACTGAACATTGGAAGCAATAAAATAAAAGGAAAGGACAAAAAAGTCTTCAACCTATTGTAGAAAATGTAGGTACTGTGCATCTCAAATGCAACAGAGCTAACAACTGGTAAGGTTGAAAATGTGGTGATGGAGTCAACAACTAACAATGAGAAATGATGGGTAAACTTGCATAAACCAGGTAAACATAGTGAATTATGAAGCTACATAATGAAGTGGGTTGAGAACCATCACGTCTCATGACCCACCGACATAAAAAGTCATGTTTTTAGAACTTTTCAGACTAATATGCAGTTCAATACTGAGGCCTGAATCAATAAAACAGCCAGCCCAAATCCACATTGAAAAAAGGACAAAATCAGACACTTGCAGGTGTCAATGTTAACAAGCTGATGGTAATAACCCACGACAGCCTATAGATGAAGAGACGCAAAAAACAACAAGCACACTTTTTTTTACTGTCCAATTACAGATCAAATTTGGCAATTATTTTGCAACTTTCTGAGAGTCAAATGGTCCATGTCAAACAACACTGCTGATTTTTTGAGAAGCTGGAACAGGTCAGATTGAGACCGAACAAAGATAACATGGTGGAACACTATACCAGTTTGTAGATGGAGACGGTTTGGCAAGAGAGGAACCTGAGATATGCTTCAAAGAATGAGAAGAATAATATCTAGATGATAAAGGCCAACAACATTTTTTGTTTTAATGCGAATGAAGCTAAATTATCATAGAGCTCCTACAATTCCTATAGATTAAGATTAGACTATACTCGAGTCTTTCACACTCTAGACATAATGTACATAGTTCCAGCATAATCTTAGCGCTGTTTATGAATACAAACCTACCATCCCATAAGAAAAACATCATCTAAAGAAACTAGAGTAACAAGTTCATAGCAATTGAGAATGTACTACCAAATAAGGGATCATCTTTCTAGTTTTTTTCCCACTGCAACACAACTAATTGTAGGAAGGAGCATCAGTTATTAATTAAACCAAAAAGAAAACTATGGAAATATTGTTGTGTGATTGCAATAGCAACAACCCTGCTTCACAGTGATATAACTCCAACACTTAATAAAGCCGAATCAATCAATAAAGTGTGTAAACGATTCAATAATTTGACGAGAACACATTATTACATACAGATTCAGCAACTCTTTAACATTTTCCAGCATGTTGAAAGAGAAAAAGAAAGAAGTCTAATGCATAAGTAAATGGAAGAATATAGGATTTTACCTCAATCAAGTAGTCAGAGCATATCCAGTTACAAAGTTTCAATAGGAAGCATTCAATGACCTTGCAATATATTTATCCAGCCTTTCATAATGTACAAAGAATAGCATCACAATTTAGTCAGAGACGGGAAAAGTAGAATCATGAACTAAGAATGAGAAACAAATTCATAAAGTTAATGACTGGCTTCGTAGTAGAAGAGATTCGAGTGTGGTGTTTGACAGAGAAGAAAGTACATTACAATAGTTAACCCTTTGCCTGGGGAGGAGCTATATGAGCTTTAACCTACAGTCTAAAATGAGTTTCTACAGGCATCAGTTGAAATTTTGATACAAGTTGCGAACTTCTCTTTCTTTCAAGATGATCCCTATAATCATACCAATAGTATTGCCATTGTCTGACATCATAGTACAACTACCAGTTAATCCTGTAGGGAAAGCACTCTCTGTCAATAAAACAAGAAATGCTCAAAATAACAGGAAGGGAACTGGAATAGATAAGTATGACATATTTATAGCTACCAATTATGTCAAGGGGTAGGCTCATTCTTTAGCCCCTTACTTGCACAACCGAATGTTTTCAGTTCAGAACATTATTCAAGAGGCTAAAACAACACAGAAGAATATCCCAACATTTGATCTGAATGACAGGAAGAAACCACGTCAACCATGAGCTGATTCATTACCTTTTTATTTAATAGAGAAATTATATAATGTGACACAGATACAATTTGAAACCAATTGCTAAATAATGTAAAATTGCAAGAGGAGTCAATGGCCCTCCAGTTGTGACTGGATTACCCAAAAAGAAACTCAAATCCAAATAACAAACAAATAATGCCAAACTCAGCCTAAAATTGAATGGACAATCAGATTAAATTCTGAGAACATAACAAAACCTGTGATCTTCAAACGGAGCTAAATGCACGATATCTTCTCTGAGAAGTAATACCTGGACACCATATCTTTAATACATACATAATCACTGCAATCAAAGAAGGTAGAAGATGAATCATGCTAAAGAGACATGTTCAACAAGGAATGAGAAGAAATTTCATAATGAAAACGAAGAAGTGTTTGATTGAACAATATTTCATAGATTTCGTGCCCATTACAATCTCTTATAGAAGTAAATAAACCTGAAAATTTTAAATGTGGCAACACCAAGCGTATAAAGAGATATTGAACAAAATTAAACCATAAAAAGGTTTACAACTTAAGAGCCGATATTGCTTCAGATTTGAAGTCAACCCTCAAACTCAACACTCTTCTAACCTCAGCTGGAGTAAGACGCCAGGTCATGGGTCCTGAGTTCTCACCCCAGAAATCCAGAATCTCAGAGACCTTCTCCAAGTTTAATATTGTAGCCATTTGGGTTAGACGAGCAAATTTGTCCCTAACAGTCCTCTGGGTCATGTTGGAGAAGTAGCTCACAAGTGCTCGAATATCTCTGTCAAGTTGAAGACCACCAAGTTGACTGAATCTCTTCTGCATCATGATAACTTCAAGCCTCTTAACAACAAAGTCAATAAGCAGATGTACAAACGAGTCATAATTGTTAGCAGTCATCAATGGTTGAAGCCAAGCCACATTGGTCTCTACCGCATGGAGAAGCCTTTGAACCCATGGGTCATTTACCTCATTGTCAGCATATTCAGATTCAGACAGCTCATAACTGATTGTTGCAACAGTATCCAACACTGGCCGAATTCGAGGCGTCACAGTAGCCACTAGTTGTTCCAAGCCAATGTTCAAGGCCTTCTTGAAACCATTGCTTGTCTCATTTAATTCAGATAAACATGATTTGACCCTCTCTCTATCTGCTGGTGCAGAAAACACCTGACAATGCACTCCAATTAAAACCAGCAAAAGAGCCAAAGGTAGAAAAATAAGAAAGAAAAATGTGACCTAAATGGTATCTTCTGAATGCAATTTGAGGTTATAATTCATCCTGAAGGTAATCTTTTTTGACAAGCGATTAGCTTCAGAATGAATCATAACCCCAATAATATCTTTAATGTTCAAAGATTTAAGGCAAGAGATGAATGTAACAGGTATCATTCTAGATTTCAAAGGTAAGGGTGAGAATTCAAAGAAAAAAAAGAGTAACCTAAACATGGTATATCCCAATGGAATCTGAGGCTATATATGGATACTTAAAGTTCAAGGGATTTTCAGAAGCACAGCAGTTTTTATGTCACAAGACTATGGCACGAAATAGATGTAACGGACTGTCATTCTAGAACTCAATGTTCAACTTACTTACCAAATAAATTAAATCAGAAAAAATAGATATAGGGTGAGGGTTCCGTTTCTCTCTCGGCGCATGGTACAGTAACGTACACTATCCATGGAAAAGAGAGCATGGATCCCGACTCTGAAGGCAGCAATGGCAATGGAATCTACAATGCAAGTGAACTGCGAAACAGAAGAAGAAGGGACATCAAGCAAGCCTTGTTCAAGAAGTAAGCACTGAACCCAATAAGCAGCAGAAGGTAAAATTGGGGAAATAACATCTCCTGGGGTTATGATTCAGGAATCGATTGGAGAACCAGATCCATGAAAACAGAAGGAATGGGATGAAATTGTGCAGTCATCGAGCAATAGAAGCAACCAGTCCTGGGTAGATGAAGTAGAAGCAATGCAGGAAGTTCAAAGGAAACCATCAATTTGGGAAAACTTCGACATAAACAAGGTATCAAATGTTGGTTTTCAACTAGAATTTGTAGCTCCAGAAATACATGGGATGTCTGTTGTCTGTGAAATTGGGATAGAAAATATAAGCTCAGAAGTTGCATATTGAAGAAACTCAGTTGTGTGTTATGTGTTGGGAGCCCCTACACTCCCTTCTCTATTTTAAATGGCTATGTCCAGCGTCTGTGGGGGAAACATGGTACCAACAAAGTGCATATGTTTGAAGAATGGTATAGTTCTGGTTCATTTCGACTCTATTGCTGGGAAGGATTAAGCTATCCAGGGAGGGATTTACCATTTTGACAGTAAACCATTTATTGTTAAGCATGGAAAGAGGATATGGAGTTCATGAGGGAGGAGCTCTATACTGTCCCTATATGGGTGAATTACCTGGGTGGACTTCAAGTACTGGAGCCCAAAAGGGCTTAGTAAGATTGGTAGTTTGATAGGACTAGATACAAGTTTTTGTTATAGCACAAGTCCAAAGGGAGATTAGGGAGTGGATAAATACATTACACAGCTCCAAAAGAGCTCATAGATTCACTAACTTAGTGTCTAAAATTTGTAACTAGATTGTTGGCTTGGTATGTGATTTGTTTGTTTTTTGTTTTGCTTGAGGGTCTAGATACTTGCTGCAATCTTCCTAGAAGGGACTGGTGATACTGGATGCACCTTAATTCTGCAAATGGTTCTTGTGGCAATGGTAATATTTCACAGTTAACCAAAAAAGAGAACTTACTTATCACCCAAAAATCAAAAAAGCTAACCAGATTAGAACTAAAATGGATGTGGTACAATGGATTATATTGGGTTTAGTTATAGAATTATGTTAAATTAGCACCCATTTGATAGTTAGTAAGTTAAGCATTCTGTTAGGACAGCTGTCACCAGGTTGTTAGGATTAGTTCGTGCTCTTAGTTGGTTAGCAAGCTAAGATATTTTCTCTCTCTTGTATTCTATTAGTAGTTCTGCTTGAATCACTTTCTTAGTTCAATTTTCATAATACAAAAAGAGAAGTCAATTCTCCAAACATCTCTCTGTGTCTGATGATTTCTAGGTCTCATCATAAATTTAGGGGAGGATAATACGTTACACTGCTCCAAAAGAGCTCATAGATGCACTTAGTGTCTAGAATTTGTAACTAGATTGTTGGTGTGGTTTGTTGTTTTTTGTTTTGCTTGAGGTCTAGATACTTGCTGCAATCTTCCTAGAAGGGGGTGGTGATACTGGATGCTCCTTAATTCTGTAAATGTTCTTGTTGCAATGGTAATATTTCACAGTTATTACCAAAAAAAACTTATCACCCAAAACCAAAAAGCTAACCAGATTAGATTTTGGGGGCTGGAAACATATAAGTAGTTTCCAAGATGATTTCTTCCAGAAAGTATCCTTCAAAGCTGGTAATGGACTCGAGATCTGATTTTGGCAAGACAAATGGCTACGGAACTCTATGCTTAAAGACTCTTTCCCCTCCTTGTTCCAGATAACCTCCAACAAAAAAGCAACTTTAGCCCAGTGCAGAGACAAGAACTATTGGACTCCTATTTTCAGAAGGAACTTTCAGGATTGTGAAATTAATGACATCCTTTCCGTTCTTGAAACTCTGGAAAGCACTACACTGGTGGTTGAAGATCATAACAGGATTCTTTGGGGTAATTCTAAGGAGAAAGCCTACACTGTGAAAGAATGCTACAGAAACATGAGCTCCCAGATTGGCATTCTTCAATTTTGGCCTTGGAAACATGTCTGGAAAACTAGGCAGCCTCTCAGAGTATCTTGTTTATACTGGACAACCCTGAAGGAAGTAAGCCTAACAAAAGACAGTCTCAGGAGAAAAGGTGTAATACTCATCAACATGGTCATGTGCAAGAGACCAATGAGAGTGTTAATCACCTTTTTTGAATGCCCTGCAGCAGCTAACCTGTGGCATTTTTTCTACACTCTATGCTTAGCCTACAATGGGTAATGTCCCTACAGACCTACCCATCAAGGATGCCTATGCCAGCTGGATATTGTGG